>CM017572.1:2417981-2486378 GCA_007844125.1 Sinonovacula constricta
TGTTGATGATGATGATGATGATGATGATGATGATGATGATGATGATGATGATGGTGATGATGAATCCGGACTACTTTAATGCGTGGGTGCAAGTCTGTGTATACATAAAACAGTTTCTGAGAGTCTGCAATGCAGCTCTTGATTGAGTAGTTTACACACAATTAGATGGAACGAGGCATTCGTAGAATTGCCGACATGTGAATCAGTCCGACGAATGTAATTTGTTGAGAGGCGAGAACCTACCACTGGAGTGAACACTTTGTCTGAATTGGTGTAAATATAAATCTAATATAAACACTCGGTGGCTGCCACTTGAGCATCTGGTTGCAGATAAAAGAATTTTCTAAGAATTGTTATTATTCATGTGTTTAAGCAGGCGAGATGCTGAAAGTCGAGAATTGGGTATTTTATAGATAGGATCGCAGTAAAGCCAGATATATATAGTTATGTATAGTTATATATATAGTTATATATATATATAACATACTGAACTTGTAACAGTATGTGCCAGTAACAAATTTTCTTGGGGGAAAGTTTGAACCTGAACTTAATCTCAACTTGTTTTTGGCATCATTTTGGAAAGAAACTGACTCACATTTTTGGAAAATGGTAACACTTGCAATATACAGCAATAATTAAAAAATAAATAAAGAAAAAGCAAAACCCAACAACAGATGCAGATATATTTGATACTTTTATGAAGAAGATTAAAAGATAACACATACGGATAAAGTTTATACTTTTATGAAGTAGATTAAAAGATAACACATACGGATAAAGTTTATACTTTTATGAAGAAGATTAAAAGATAACACATACGGATAAAGTTTATACTTTTATGAAGTAGATTAAAAGATAACACATACGGATAAAGTTTATACTTTTATGAAGTAGATTAAAAGATAACACATACTGATAAAGTTTATACTTTTATGAAGAAGATTAAAAGATAACACATACGGATAAAGTTTATACTTTTATGAAGTAGATTAAAAGATAACACATACTGATAAAGTTTATACTTTTATGAAGTAGATTAAAAGATAACACATACTGATAAAGTTTATACTTTTATGAAGAAGATTAAAAGATAACACATACTGATAAAGTTTATACTTTTATGAAGTAGATTAAAAGATAACACATACGGATAAAGTTTATACTTTTATGAAGTAGATTAAAAGATAACACATACTGATAAAGTTTATACTTTTATGAAGTAAATTAAAAGATAACACATATGTACTTATCTATTTTAAACAACAGATACCGGTAAACACCCAGTCAGTGATTCTTTACGGAAACGACTGAGATGCCAATTAATAATTCAATTGTTCTTAAATTAATAATTGAAATGTATGCCCTTTCGGTTAACTGTGCTGAATTGAATATTTAATTTTAGGCTGCTTAAAATGTGTGACGTCATTGTATTTCTGGATTATTTAACATATTGGGGAATTCCCAAAGCGGATTTACATGTCGTATCTGGTGTAATGATACTTACTGAAATCACGATCGTTTTGTTCGCCGGAAGTTGGAAGAAGAAAATGCCTACAATGTAGTTCGCACAAAACATAAACACTGCCATCGTTTTGACAGCCACGTGTCTGCTGCGCTGTATAAATTCAATGAGATTATTTAAATTTGAAACAGCCACAAAGTGAAGTTTTACAGGCATCGTACTGTAGAGAGCTATCACCCGAGCTGCCATCTTTGTTTTGACGTCTGTCACAAAAGTAGTCCCATTTAGGGAAATGGCCGAGGTGATCCGACTACCTACATACATCCGAGAGATGATTCGTGAATTATCCGAGGTGTTCCGATTGCCCATCTTGATGGCTGTGATAGGGTAAGGACACTGATAAGATGCTATTTCAATTATGCCAAATAATTATTGAAAATGATGCCAGTTAACTGTGCTGAATAAAGTATTTAATTATAGACTCATTGCATTGTCATTGTTATCATATCAAACAATGACCCAGTCGGTCTCATCTGCCGACTGACACAATATCTTGGACAAAATATTTAAACAAGAAATATGACAAAGTCCTATGAGCATTGCAGCATATACCAAAATTAAAAAAAATATGTATTCACAAATTAAGCCATTTTTTTTTACAGTAAGAACAAATCTGTGATGAATCATTAAACAAAAAGAACAAACCCAACAGTAACCGTTTTGGAGGGGTCAAAAGGTCAAAAGGGACCGACTGGTGTGCCGAAATCGGTTTTTACCAAGTTCTAAAGACATGTCCGATTTCTTTTTTGATATTTTCAGAATTATCATATTTAGAGGTTGAAATCATATTTAAACACCGGACCTGGTAGCGCAATTGGTAGAGCGTCGGCTCCAGGTACGGGAGGCCCCGGGTTCGATCCCGGGCCGCGACATACCAAAGTCGTTAAAAATGGTAGTGGTATAGCTCCCTTGCTAACGCTCAAGCAAATACAAAGGTAGTTCCACGACTGGTTGGCCCGGTGTCAGGATAATGTGACTGGGTGTGGTATCATGCCAGGTGTTCACGGCATGCTATACACAGTGAAGGCAGCACTATATCTGCTTCAAGTGGACACCGTCTCCAGATAACTGAAATACTGTTGGTGGGACGATAAACCCAATAAACAAACATATTTAAACAACAAAGAGATATTTAATAGTGTTGATAGAAAAATGGTAACCTGGGTTCCAGTTTATAACTTGAGCTTATGAATGGTTGGTGAGTACGGACATGAATATTAAACGTTTATTGCCGACTGACCATGTCAAGGCGGTAACTGATGGTCTTCCTTTTGTGTGTAATGTCTCGTCTCTTTTTTTTTTGTCACTTACATTTTCTTCGATGACTTTGTCAAGTGCTACTTAAAATTTTAATTATAAATTAATTATCATAGGACCTTACATTATCTTCCTGTTGATCAATCGTCATTCCAGCTTAAGTCATTGTGTAATATAATACGCCACTAATGTCCACACAAACTGGGCAGCATACTCTGAAATTTTGACAATCTCTCATGAAAGAATTTCAAATATTTCACTAGACCGATAACAAAAACATAGTAAGATACATTTACATTTAAGCTACCTACGAGAATAAATAAATACGCGCTGAACAAGAGAAATATCTCAATTTACAAGCGATTAAAATCTACCACCGTTGTCAAAATGTCGTAAAAACAAGCTACAAGGTTACATCCCTCAAACATTTTTATACTCTGTTTATTCGCAGTATGAGCCGTTTAACAGTGGCACAGCTTGAAATATTTTAATGAGGGCTTGTAAATACTACCGAAACTCCAATTAACCTACAAACACTCGCGAGTGTTATATCACACATACCTACGACGACATCTGTTCCCACGATGCACAATCACCCGCCTCCTTTCATTCACAAAACTTACTCACCACATTGTGTTCTATTTATAGCACAAGATTGGTCTGGAAATGTATGTCCACACGCTTTTTTGTGCATCTCTGGAGAGCAGTGCGTTTAATGAAATGAGTTTTTAATTGGTCCGATAGTGTTGCAAGCAATTACAGGAAAGAATAGTTGTTATATGAGGCCGTTTCCAGAGAACAGAACCGTGTATTCCGTTTTTTTAAGAGTGTAGTTTGTAAGATACAGATATAGTGCAGCCTCCAAATCTAACACCATAACAACCTTCCAAACCTAACAACATAACAGCTTCCAAACATAACAACATAACAGCCTTTCCCAACAAAACAACATAACAGCCTTCCAAACGTAACAACATAACAGCCTTTCAAACATAAGAACATAACAGCCTTCCAAACGTAACAACATAACAGCCTTTCAAACATAAGAACATAACAGCCTTCCAAACATAACAACATAACAACCTTCCAACCCTAACAACATAACAGCTTCCAAACATAACAACATAACAGCCTTTCCCAACAAAACAACATAACAGCCTTCCAAACGTAACAACATAACAGCCTTTCAAACATAACAACATAACAGCCCTTCCAAACATAACAACATAACAGCCGTTCCAAACATAACAACATAACAGCCTTTCCAAACATAACAACATGACAGCCCTTCCAAACATAACAACATAACAGCCGTTCCAAACATAACAACATAACAGCCTTTCCAAACATAACAACATAACAGCCTTTCCAAACATAACAACATAACAGCCTTCCAAACGTAACAACATAACAGCCTTCTAAACGTAACAACATAACGGCCATTCCAAACATAACAACATAACAGCCTTCTAAACATAACAACATAATAGCCTTCCAAACATAACAACATAACAGCCTTCCAAACATAACAACATAACAGCCTTCCAAACATAACAATATAACAGCCTTCCAAACAAAACAACATAACAGTCTTCCAAACAAAGCAATATAACAGCCGTTCCAAACATAACAACATAACAGCCTCCAAACAGAACAACATAACAGCCTCCAAACAGAACAACATAACAGCCTTCCAAACAAAACAACATAACAGCCTTCCAAACGTAACAACATAACAGTCTTTCCAAACAAAGCAATATTTCAGCCTTCCAAACATAACAACATAACAGCCTTCCAAACATAACAATATAACAGCCTTCCAAACATAACAACATAACAGCCTTCCAAACATAACAACATGACAGCCTTCAAAACAAAACAACATAACAGCCTTCCAAACAAAACAACATAACAGCCTACCAAACATAACAACATAACAGCCTTCCAAACATAACAACATGACAGCCTTCCAAACATAACAACATAACAGCCTTCCAAACATAACAACATGACAGCCTTCCAAACATAACAACATGACAGCCTACCAAACATAACAACATGACAGCCTTCCAAACATAACAACATGACAGCCTTCCAAACGTAACAACATGACAGCCTTCCAAACAGAACAACATGACAGCCTTCTAAACATAACAACATAACAGTCTTCCAAACAAAGCAACATAACAGTCTTCCAAACAAAGCAACATAACAGTCTTCAAAACAAAGCAACATAACAGCCTTCCAAACATAACAATATAACAGCCTTCTAAACAAAGCAATATAACAGCCGTTCCAAACATAACAACATAACAGCCTCCAAACAGAACAACATAACAGCCTCCAAACAGAACAACATAACAGCCTTCCAAACAAAACAACATAACAGCATTCCAAACGTAACAACATAACAGACTTTCCAAACAAAGCAATATTACAGCCTTCCAAACATGACAACATGACAGCCTTCCAAACATAACAATATAACAGCCTTCAAAACAAAACAACATAACAGTCTTCCAAACAAAGCAATATAACAGCCGTTCCAAACATAACAACATAACAGCCGTTCCAAACATAAGAACATAACAGCCTTCCAAACATAATAACATAACAGCCTTCCAAACGTAACAACATAACAGCCTTTCCAAACATATCAACAAAAATGGTAGTGGTATAGCTCCCTTGTTAACGCTCAAGCAAAATATAAGGGTAGTTCCACGACTGGTTGACCCGGTGTCAGAATAATGTGACTGGGTGTGGTATAAAGCCAGGTTTTCACGGCATGCTATACACACAGAGGGCAGCACTAAATCTGCTTCAAATGGACACCGTCTCCAGATAACAGAAATACTGTTGATGGGACGATAAACCCAATAAATAAACAAACAAGCAACCTGTAAAAACAAATAACAGGTATTTGCAGAACGTAAAACTTGCATTTTTTCCCCACGGAGCTGATACAAATATTTCCACGATAAAACTGAAATTATCTTGTCAGGATACATGCATGTTTATATTAGAGGAGCATTTATCATTTATCATTTATCATTTTGACAACCACACACTGTGCAGATTAAATAAAGGACAGAAGTTATTCTTCAAAGCTATGCAATCTAACTTTGCAACGGCGAAGTATCTGGTATGTTTACTTGATCTATTTTTAAAACTTCTGGAATTTCTGAACATTTTTTACTGCTGGAGCAGATAAGATTATTTTGACAGCATAGCACTTTTCTTTAAATACTATGATAAACTTGTCGTATCTAAAGATGTCATATTTTTATGTTGACTTGCTTAAACTTTTCTTATGCAATACATTGACGAACTGTATTAAATTTAATACGATCGCGAAAACAGGTCATTATTGCTTGTACATATTTAATCTTATAAATTTGGCGTTTTTAATATCATTTTTTTTTCAGGCGAGTTTACTGCTTACTTCTATTGGTGTTCTTTCCGACGAGTTGAGCGCTAACTTGGTGTTCTTTCAGACGAGTTGAGCGCTGACTGGGTGTACTTTGAGAGGAGTTGAGCGCTAACTTGATGTTCTTTCAGACGAGTCGAGCGCTGACTGGGTGTACTTTGAGAGGAGTTGAGCGCTAACTTGATGTTCTTTCAGACGAGTCGAGCGCTGACTGGGTGTACTTTGAGAGGAGTTGAGAGCTAACTGGGTGTTCTTTCAGAGGAGTTGAGCGCTAACTTGGTGTTCTTTCAGACGAGTTGAGCGCTAACTTGGTGTTCTTTCAGATGTTCGAGCGCTAACTGTGTGTTCTTTAAGAGGAGTAAAGCTCTAACTTGGTGTTCTTTCAGACGAGTTGAGCACTAACTTGGTGTTCTTTCAGACGAGTTGAGCGCTAACTGGGTGTTCTTTCAGACGAGTTGAGCGCTGACTTGGTGGTCTTTCAGACAAGTTGAGCGCTAACTGGGTGTTCTTTCAGAGGAGTTTATCGCTATTTTGGTGTTCTTTCAGAGGAGTTGAGCGCTGACTTGGTGTTCTTTCAGACGAGTTGAGCGCTGACTTGGTGTTCTTTAAGACGAGTTGAGTGCTAACTGGGTGTTCTTTCAGACGAGTTGAGCGCTAACTTGGTGTTCTTTCAGACGAGTTGAGCGCTAACTTGGTGTTCTTTCAGACGTTCGAGCGCTAACTGTGTGTTCTTTAAGAGGAGTAAAGATCTTACTTGGTGTTCTTTCAGACGAGTTGAGCGCTAACTTGGTGTTCTTTCAGACGAGTTGAGCGCTAACTTGGTGTTCTTTCAGACAAGTTGAGCGCTAACTGGGTGTTCTTTCAGACGAGTTGAGCGCTGACTTGGTGGTCTTTCAGACAAGTTGAGAGCTAACGTGGTGTTCTTTCAGAGGAGTTTATCGCTATTTTGGTGTTCTTTCAGAGGAGTTGAGCGCTAACTGTGTGTTCTTTCAGACAAGTTGAGCTCTAACTTGGTGTTATTTCAGAGGAGTTGAGCGCTAACTTGGTGTTCTTTCAGACGAGTTGAGCGCTAACTTGGTGTTCTTTCAGACGAGTTGAGCGCTAACTGGGTGTTCTTTCAGAGGAGTTGAGCTCTAACTTGGTGTTCTTTCAGACGAGTTGAGCGCTAACTTGGTGTTCTTTCAGACGAGTTAAGCGCTAACTGGGTGGTCTTTCAGACGAGTTGAGCGCTAACTGGGTGTTCTTTCAGAGGAGTCGAGCGCTGATTGGGTGTTCTTTCAGACGATCTGAGCGCTATCTGGGTGTTCTTTCAGAGGAGTTGAGCACTAACTGGATCTTATTTCAGTGGAGTTGAGCGCTTAATTTGTGTTGGGCGCTAACTTGGATTAGCTAACCTGATAAGTGCAATTGTTTGCTTTTAAGTCACCATGCACTTACCGGTTTCCGTTGCAGGTTTTAAGGAAAAAATTGTTGCGTGCGTATCAGAAGAAGAGGCCAGGAATGGACGTGGGTGACATAATACTCCATCACGACAACGCACCGTCCCATACAGCAGACACAACCAGGCTCGACATCGGACTTCTAGGATTCGATCTTGTTGACTATCCCCCGTATTCGCCGGACCTCGCGCCTATGGATTTTTGTGTGTTTTCTGTCGTAAAGTCGGCATTGAAGGGCACGAGGTTTGAGACATTTGAACATTTATCTAATACAACTCAGCGTGTAGTATCACAGATGGACGAAGAGTGGCAATCTCCCATGCAGAGTTGTCGTTCGTTTCTCTCTCAGACACCTCTGCAATGGGCTCACGTCAAGATTTTTGACGGAAATTTTAAAGTGTTATTTTAAGGATATTTTCAAATTTAAATAACACTTCTACATAAAATGAATAAACATCTACTAAAAAAGACATATATTGAAGTAAAAAATTAAAGATATTTAATTAATTCAAGCGCACTATTTTTGGAAGAATAACATAGTGATATTAATGCGCATTTGTAAATAAACATGGACGTGATCCACGAGGCAGTTAAGAAATACGACAAGAACTTGGTTTTAAAAGATAAACAGAGGGAGGCATTGACCTACGTGGTTAAGAGCAAATGTGATCTTGTCGTTAGCCTTCCCGTTGGGTATGGTAAAAGTGTTATTTTCCATCTTTTACCCTTCATAGTGAATATATAAGCCGATGGTAGAGAGTGACAACTTCCCGTTTCACCGGTGTCACCATCTTTAATATCATGTGACTTTTTAAAAGTCACGTGGATCGAAAGTAGTCCCGACATTAAGTGAGCCAATAACAGAGGTGAATGTATGAGCCGATGGTAGAGAGTGGAAGAGTGGTATATTGACATGTTTCAGCAGTGGTTATGAAAATAGTATAACTTGCGGCGGAGATTATTTGGAAAAGTGACCTGACGTTGAAGTGCGACGTCATTTATGACGTCGAGCGTCCCCGGTCGCCAGTAATAGACATTACGTTTTGAAGTGTAACTCGATTGTTCTATGTACAAAAGTCATGAAACTTTCAGATATTGTAGATTTAATATTCATGTCATTACCATGTTCATTTTATGCAGGTAACAGTAACCGTTTCAAAACGGTGATAATAGTCCAGTTAATTCTGGATCAGCCCTCGTACTTATACACACCAAACAAACATGAAACATACAAACATCCTCCCGTGTAAAGTGTCATACAACATCCAGTTTAAGTTTCGTATCACGAACAGTTAGCCAGACAACAGGTCACGAAGGTAACTGACGCAGAGGATCTGATATGACTGCTTATTGCATACTGAAAATATTAAACGAGTTGAATGAAATGATACGAAACGACGCTCTGCCGATTTTAGACAACGAGTTTAATATTTTCAGTATCTAATGAACACGAATATTACATTCTATTTATCACATAGCAAACACATCAGTTGTTGTTTGTTTATAATGCACTATCTTTTTTTTTAAAGTATGAACAGTGACATGTGTAATTCGGTTTGGGAAAATCAGCACAAAAAATAGTTCCACTCTTTACTCGATCATTTACATAAAAAGGAAACTGATTCGTTTATAACATGACTAAAATTTTGTGTATTTTTATAAATTAAAATGAATTTTTCCAACAAAAATCATTAAACGGCGACAACAAAGTGATCAGGAAATGGCATATACACTTCACATACCTAATGACGTTCACTACGATAATGACGTCACACTACGATAACTAACTAGTCTTATTGAAAATAACGCATGAGTGTTACCCCACTCTCGCGCGAAAGGTTATGTGACAATATATGTTAATAAATAAGTGATTTGATATTGTCCATTTATTTGTTCGAAAGCAGTCGTATTGGCCCAATATAACAGTGTCAATATCAAATCACTTATTTATTGACAATTTTATCAAATAACCACGTGTACTTATAACAATTCACATTTAATACTTAGTTTTTGCATTCATCCAAATCAGAGAATGCTTGTTTGTGTTTTTGTGAAATTTACACGTTGTAAATTTATAATACATTCGGTTAAACACTACAACTTCATGCTGTGAATGTTTGAAAACTGAGAATATTTTGTTTCATAAATTTATGCAACTTGTCGGCGTCTACATATAAACCGAGTTAAAACAAAATGGCTGCCATTTTCCAGAGCTTCTTGCTAAAATCTATATCATTTTTTGGTCCTGCCTAATTAGCCAATCAAATCACTTCAAATGCGGGCTTTATATCAATATAATTTTTCGGGGTCGAAAAAGTGATATTGGTATTTGCACTGTTTTAAAGCAGGCCGTCGTCTTATTGAACTTGGCAGGTGCTTTTTATAGGACTAATAACATATAATTACTTATTAAATGACGTTACGTGGAACTACAGCAAAACCCAGAAACATTGGGAATTAAGAGACATTTAGAGAATGTTATAAAGTTGAAATAACACGTATAATAAACAATGTTATTGCAAAGAATGTACATTTTTCACAATAAAAAGTGCTAAATTTTGATTGGAGCCACGATTGTATAACTCAAACAAATTTTGGGAACATGACTTTAATGAAAAAACAACAACACATTCTTACACTACCGATTGTCCAAAAGAAACTTGAAGACAACAAAAACATTTTAATGACGATTTCTTCACTCATATTCCAGTCACAAGAGATTCTATATTACATTTTATATTTTGGTTAAGCAATGCTTCTAGTTTATATTCTATTTATATATAAAAAAAATCGACAAAAGTGTCCGTGCCGCTCATTTACGACCGTGGTGTTGCGGTCTGATTTTGTTACGTGAGTGGCGACTGCACTGGCGGTCTGGCAGTCTTCTCTCACCTGCAGAAACCCAACACGTGCCTCTTGACGTAAACAAAATAGTTCGGACACTTGCCAAAACGCCAACAATAGTTATACGGTATCCTTGCGCACGCGTTGGCTGACTTTCTGAATGAATATCATACTTCAGATTTTAGTGGGGGTGCATTTTTATTTAGTACGCAGTCATATTCGCCAAAAAGATTAACCTGAAGGATGAAAACTTCCCACAAGTGTTGAATTTTTGAAGGCAGTATCCGACAGTTTGCCTATATCTAATATATGTAACAATATCTGATCTCTGTTTGGGTGTTTGTGCATAATTTATGCAGAGAAAAAATTATGTGACTTTAGTTTAAACTTTGACGATTTTCAACAGTATGGCTATCTCAATTGTAGGACAGTAAAACTCGCTAATTAACACTTAAATGTTTATTCTTCTTTTCAAATCTATAGATAAGAACGATTGTGATTCCTGCTAAAAATAGATATCGACGTCACAGCAGATGACGTGAATGAGCTAAAACATATGTGGTCAACTGGTTTTCTCAGTTTTAAAACAGCTAACCGTGCAGCGTGGGTTAGATAGAAAATACATATTTGAATATTTGAAATGGGGATTGTGGCGTTATGGTTCACTTTTCATACAGGTGTAGGACATCAAAAAACAGCAGTTTGCAAGATTTGTCCAGGTAAAAATGGTTTATTATGATGTTTACTGAAAATATTTTTCGTCTAGAATGTCGGATACCACCTTTAATGTTTAGTTTTGACAATTAAATTCCAATTAATGGTCGTCCGTTTTACACCTGAATAGTTTAAGTGAATGTTATAAATGACTTGTCAATTAGCGGCAGTATTCTGTGGTCTGGAAGAAAACTGAAACCTTAATGTTTCTGTCATATTTTGTATAAAGTTCTTAAGAAGCAAAGTCTAACCACAGCTCTCAAAAGCCCAACATTTATCCGACGTTTCGGATTCCTCGATGTAAACCGGAACTCCTCGGGTAATTCCGTTCTCGGGACAATCATCCCTCGGATGTATCTGGTGCGATAATACTTACAGAAATCACGATCGTTTTGTTCGCCGGAAGTCGGAAGAATATGCCTAAAATGTAGTTCGCCTAAAACGCAAACAATGGCGTCGTTTGACAGTTGTGTGTTTGCTGCGCTGCGTTAATTAAACTTGAATGATTTATTTGAAACAGGCACAAATCGAAATTTTACTGGCATCGTACTGTAGTGAGCTGTCATCTGAGCTGTCATCTTTGTTTTGACTTCTGTCACAAAAGACGTTCCATTTTGAGAAAAGGCCGAGGAGATCCGACTACCTACATACATACGAGAGATGATTCGTGAATTATCCTAGGTGTTTCATTTTTCCTCGATGTAAATGCTTCTTGAAAAAAGAAAGGTTTAACCCCCCTGAAACATCATATGTGTCATATCTGAGTCATTGAAATAGTGTATGGTCATCCACCACAGGCGATTCATTTCACAGAGCGATAAATACAAAAGCAGGGAACCTTAAAGAAAGATTAATAAAAAAGATAATTTTTTTCAGTGTGGTTGGTTTTTCGATGACCATATGGTAAAAATGTTTTTATGAGTCATTCTTTATTTAGTTTCTAATATACTTATATAATAATAACAATTGTAATTGCAATAATAAAATAATTTGCAGATATTTTCCGTGACGGCCATAGCATGGAGGGCAATAACATATTATTGTACCCGGCAGGTGAGAATCGTCGCGAGACAGGTACAACTAAGATGTCCGTCTTAAATGTCATGTTTATATATTCATTTTTTCCCCAACTTTCAACATTGGTTTCAGAGAAATTTATGAAGATATCATTTCCTCGAAGTGTGGTAAGTCAGAATTAAAATGTCGATTTTATCAACGTGAATAGATAGTTTCCACATCAATGGAGATCCCTTGTGTTGGCAGCCATCTTTGATGGCAATTTTACGATGAATTGCATAGAAGCTTAAATTTCTTCATTTGAGGCCAAAAAATAAAAAGTTAAACACCATTGGAAAGCTTTTGAAATTCATATTTTTAGAATGCAATATTTTTAAACTTGGTTAATGCGCAAAGAATATATACACAAAAATAAATGAAATGATTGGCTCATCCTTGAACAAGATGATCTGTGTAACTTTTTTGGTTGTATATTTTTTACCATTTTAACTATCAAAATGTAGTTTTGATATTTAAAATACTTTATAAAAGCTGTTAAATTTGATATAAAATTCAGTAAAATAGACTGACAAATAAAATCACAGTGGTGAGTTTAATACAGCACATATTCGAGATTTCGGCCTGCATTAGCTCCTGTCTTCAAAGATGGCTGCCTTAAACTGTCGTATCACTACCAGTGTAGTGAATCTATATGTAATCCTATATAATATCAGAAGTTCGCTAAACGTCATGATTCATTTTGACGTTGACGTTTTTTGACGTTGACGTCATTTTCTATGTTTACAAACGTTCCTGAAGAAGGCAATATGGCCGAAACGTCGGTTTATTAAATTTTTTGTAGCATGACTTCATTATGAAATTTCTTAAACTGGCGTGAAAATGAAACATTTTAGGAGCAATTCAAGGAATGCCCGGCTTTTAACCAACCTCGTGTTAGACGAACACGCAATGTTTACGACTTTAAATCACTCTGACTTATGACAAATTTGTGAAAATATTTAACCGCTCCCCATTCATACATTGACGCAGATTGCTGTGACAAGTCCTCGCGGTAATTTGTAAGCAATTTCACAAAGTTTACAGCCATGAGAATATCAAAACATTCAGAGACGGACACGTCATAATCACCAACAGCTTAAACAAACTCCTTCCTAACTTGTGCAGCAGCTTTTAGACAATGTTTCATTTCGTAAAAACAACACGACTATAAATAGTGTTTCTTGTATCATTGTTACATTTCAGGGCTATTGCTGTTAATATATATATGGTTGTTGTTTTTGTTGTTGTTGTGGGTGTTGGTGGTGGTGGTGGTGGCAGTGGCTGCTGTCGTGTAAAAAAGACTTGAAGCACAATTATGCTTGTCTGACTGCATTTTAAACTTTGGTACAAAAAAGCAAATCACTTTAAACCAAACTGAACCTTAAAATGAAATGAATAAAGAATGAAAAATAGTTACTGCTTATGATGTTTTATATTTTAAATTGTTTCTCATAATTTTAGGCTGAGACAAGCAAATGCATTTTGAAACAGCTAAAGTCAGTTGACATCAGCCGCTAAGTAATGTCACTCCGCATGCGCAAACAATATGCATGTATATACGCCAGGCAACACTAGTTCCGGTCTCGAACAAATATAATTCTCCAAGGCGGCATTTGGCGTGTAATTACGCATGCGCAAACAATCTGCATGTGTATACGCCAGGTAAAACTATTTCCGGTCTCGAACAAAAATAATTCTCCAAGGCGGCATTTGGCGTGTAATTACGCATGCGCAAACAATCTGCATGTATATACGCCAGGCAAAACTAGTTCCGGTCTCGAACAACAGAATTCTCCAAGGCGGCATTTGGCGTGTAATTACGCATGCGCAAACAATCTGCATGTATATACGCCAGGTAAAACTAGTTCCGGTCTCGAACAACATAATTCTCTAAGGCGGCATTTGGCGTGTAATTACGCATGCGCAAACAATCTGCATGTATATAAGCCAGGCAAAACTAGTTCCGGTCTCGAACAAAAATAATTCTCCAAGGCGGCATTTGGCGTGTAATTACGCATGCGCAAACAATCTTCTTGTAATATACGCCAGGTAAAACTAGTTCCGGTCTCGAACAAAAATAATTCTCCAAGGCGGCATTTGGCGTGTAATTACGCATGCGCAAACAATCTGCATGTATATACGCCAGGCAAAACTAGTTCCGGTCTCGAACAACATAATTATACTAGGCGGCATTTGGTATAAATAAATTTAGCGGATAATTGTCAAAATATAATTCAATTTAAACAAAAAATTAAGCACAAATCATTTTGCCAGATATTTTGTTTCTATTATTCACTGAAGGTGTAAGATTCTGATATGGTTATAGATACTTTTGAAAGTAAAAGTATTTTTTGACATACCTTGCAGCGACCATTTATGATCATTATATCAACGTCCAGCTTTTTGGCGGAGGAAGACCCCAGACACAAATCTGGGAAGAACCACCGGCGCACTGCAGGTCAGCTGGAAGACTTTCCCACATAAAGTCCTTCGCATCGAACGGGACTCGAACCCACGCGATGAGAGGTTAAGCAGTCAGAGGAGTTACAAATCGGCGACTAAACCACTACGCCACGGGCGCCCCCTCCCTCTCCCCCACCGCCCCCGAAAGTAAAAGTATAGGCGTAGGTGCAAGATTTATATTCTTAAAGGTCGGAAGGCCACATACAGTGCAACGTCCAAACTGTCTGGCAGACATTCCCATCTTTGTGTTGATTTTTATTGCATACACATTTACTTGTGGCCAATCTCAATTTCCTGACAATACAGAACAAAAAACCGTTGATGCAAAGCATCAAAGGCGACGCAAACGATAAAAAAATAAAATTTAAAAGAAATTGTGACATGCATTTTTAAATTTAATTCAAGGTGGTATCTTGCAGTTTTATTTATTCAAATACATGTAGATAAATAAATTTAAAAAAAAAATAATAGAACTCCATGTACAGAATTATGATCCGTATTTTTGACTGGGTCCGCAAAATAAACTTTTCCCATGTGCAAATTTCAGTGAGCATTCCACATATAGGCTTTAAATATGCTGCAAAAAAAACGGCACGTGGGGGGGGGGGGGCGAGGGGCACGTGAGGGGCAAGGGCGTGGGGCACGTGGGGGGGGGGGGGGGGTGAGGCGAGGGGCACATGCAGGCGGTGCACGGGGGGGGGGGGTGGTGGTGGTGGTGGGGGGGGGGGGCTCTCCGTTATCGCGTTCAGCGCCGAGCTGTTGCGAATGTGGAACGAACTGCTGCAGGTTTGATAAGAAAAGGAGGCTAAGACATTTCGGAGTCCAGAGATTAATAATGCTTACTCTGACACAATGTAAGTGTAGGTTACTACAGGGGATGTGGGTCTTGAAATGTCATCTAGACCTAAAGTGTTTATGAAGACGGTGAGCAGGAGGCGCATGTTGCTATGTTGTTGTTGTTGTTTCTGTTGTTGATGATGATGATGATGACGATGATGATGATGACAGTGATGATGATGATGATGATGATGATGATGATGACGATGATGATGGTGACGGTGATGATGATCATGATGACGATGATGATGATGATGACGGTGAAGAAGAAGAAGATGATGATGATGATGATGATAATGACGATGATGATGATGATGACGGTGATGATGATCATGATGACGATGATGATGATGATGATGATGATGACGGTGATGATGATGATGATGACGACGATGATGATGATGGAGATGATGACGATGACGGTGATGATGATGATGATGATGATGATGATGATGATGATGATGATGATGATGATGATGATGATAATGATGACGATGATGATGATGATGATGATGACGCGATGCGATAGTGGTGGTGAATCACGGATTTCCGTAAAATTAACAGCGGAGGCGTGCCAAAATAGAGAACTAATTTATTCAAAGTTGTTTAATGAAGTAGTTACATTCCCATTGCCAATAAACAACCGTAGATAAACGCACTGAGTAACAAGCTTAGGCGAAACTGAAACTTGCCAAAAATTGTCGGAAAATTACATTTGATTCATTCATGTTTATAGCAGAAAGTCCCCGCTTGTATATTTGCCTAATTGCAGAAGCATGGCTGGAACGACAATACTTTAGGGAAAACTTTGTTTATATGATTTCTAATTATATTTTGCATTGTTTGTAAACCTGTTTGCCATGACAACTGTTTGTAAATTTTGTATATGGTCAAAGGCGTAGCTAATGCCGATTACCAATAAACTTTGAAATTGAAATTGAATATAACAACAGCACACGATGAGCACAAGCTGGTGTTGCAATCTGATTAAAATCTCCGCTATCAGGATCTGACGACGAGCCATTAAAACCTTCCCAACCAATCAGATTGTCGCTTACAAAAATCTCAAAAGTAAATGATGATCCGAAGCGTTCCGAACGTATCATTTTATTGGCTGCGCCCATTTACAATGAAATGTAAACATTGACACTCCACGCAATACTTCTGTCACTGAAAACAGGTGCGCAGTATGCTTCTTAAGTGATTTTAACGAGCGAATTTCTAATTTTGTCAAACACTTTTCTACTGCATCATCGATAGCGACCATTTTGTGACTCTTACCGATAGCGTCATGCATTACGCTCTCTGATTGGCTGTTATAAAAATAGTATTTAGGGAAAATCATTCTTGCTCATAGACGGTTTTTGCGGGCCGTCATCAGATCTTACATTTTGTAAGATGGGTTCGATCTCGGACCGCGACATACCAAAGTCGTTAAAAATGGTAGTGGTATAGCTCCCTTGCTTACGCTCAAGCAAATATAAGAGTAGGTACCAAGACGGGTTGGCCCGGTGTCAGGATAATGTGACTGGGTGTGGTATCATGCCAGGTGTTCACGGCATGATATACACTGTGAAGGCAGTACTATATCTGCTTCAAGTGGACACCGTCTCCAGATAACTGAAATACTGTTGGTGGGACGATAAACCCAATCAACAAACATGCTATACACAGTGAAGGCAGTACTATATCTGCTTCAAGTGGACACCGTCTCCAGATCACTGAAATACTGTGGGTCAGACGATAAAATTCCAATTAACAAAATTCTATAAGTATAAAAGAATTCTTACTGCCTGCCAGATAAGACCATTGAAAGACAAATGTCTGATTAATAAAAAAAGTTTAAGAGTTTATAACTTAGAAGCGACCTTGGCACGAAAGGTCTTGTTTGCATTTTTTAACTTCTCGTACAAAGAAACATTGGATTCAGCAGTAAAACTTGGACAAGTTTAAATCTATTTAGGAATAATGGATGAAAAAACAACAAAGTATTTCTACTTATAATAACTCTATTCGACTGCCGCTTCCTGGGTAGATCCCAGTAGTCAGGCAGGAAGTTCCTTCCTGGAGTAATGTTCATTAGGAATACACATGAACTTGATTTAGGACCAACGAAGCAGGATTCAAGAGACCAATTACGGTTAAAACGATATATTGGTTTATGTTGTGTTTTTTTTTGTTACATCGCACCGACACAATTATGGTCATATTGGCAACATCCAGCTAATTATTGGTGGAGGTAGACTTCAGACTTATATCTGGGCAGAACCACCGGCGCATCGCAGAAAACCTTCGCAGATGAAAGATCACGCCCCGGCCCGGACTCGTACCCATGCGGTGAGGGGCTGAGGAATTACAATTCAACTCATCTCAACTCAACTCAACTCAACTTTAGTTAACTCGTTACCGCTTTAAGCGATCAATGAGCAATTTAGCATACAATACAAGTACAAAAACACGGAAATCAATGAAAAAGACTGACATCTATGACGTCACGTGTAAGCAAAGCGTCTCATGATCATAGTTAGATTTAACATGTTTTTGTGCAATATGTAAACCCCGTTTGTTGACATTTGTTTTATGAATGAAGGTGGTACGAAATATTTAAAGCATTGCGAGTGATGTGTTGTAAATTTAACCTTTTTTAGATTCAGGACAAAATGTGCAACAAAGATAGGATTGATGATTAAATCTAGAAAAAAGGTAATACATTATTATAAGGGTAATATTATTAACTAATTTTGCTTTTTTCGATGGAATTGTTTGTCAGTAAAGCATTGTGTAGAGAACACAAATCTTAAATTGACAGCTAGAAGTCTGAATGATAATTGATGATTTATCTATTTCCATGTTAAAAATTGCTATTATAGAATCAAATCGAAACTGACACGATGAGACATAGAAACATTTGAAAACAATTTTAAGAAACTGGTAACATTAACAAAGTTTGGAAAAAAGATAGGAATAAGTGTCTCACAATTAATAGTTACTTATATACAGTAGCATATATAACATAAGGAAACAATTTGACCCCCCCCCCCCCCCGCAAAAAACAACAACAATAAAAACAACAGTCACACAAATAGCATACACTGTAGTACTTAAAATATCATCGACTGTAAACGCTCGGTCACGGCCGCCTCCTATATTGGTTTGTATTATACATTTTATTATATATGTTTTTTTCTCATCCCTTCTTCCAAATAATATAATTTGTATAATTTAATATAGTATCTGATTAAAGTCCGTATTCATCAACCATTCTTAAGCCTAAGTCATGACTTAAGTCACAATTTTCATACCTGCAAAAATAAACTTATTTACTTTCACTAGTTTCAATGTAATTTTAAGCTAAAAGTAGCAAAGTTAAAGTGTCATGCAAAAATACAGACATGTAGCTTAATACATACTGAATATATTGTGCATAAAAAATCCATGACTTAAGCAATTCTTACTTAAGAATATTTGGTGAATGTTGGCCTAAGTCTATGTAGCAAAAAGAAAGCAGGACACGTTAGAAGGAAATATGACAACGTCCTATGAGCATTGCAACATATACCAAAGTTTGAAAAGGCACAGGACCAAGGTATTCAAATGCAAGTCAAATAAGTACATGTATAAGTAAGAACGAATCTGTGACCATTCATTTAAAAAAAAAAAGAGCAAACCCGAACAGTTTCCACCTTGGAACGGTCAGTCGACAATATGGGCCTACTCGGATGTTTACGCCGGTTTTACAGAACTCTAATATACCGTAAACATGAAGCCCCCGAACGTCAAGCGTCAGCTTGCGGATTGGGAGGTCGCGGGTTCAAACCCTGGCCGGGTCAATCCAAAGACTTATAAAGTTGGTAGTAGTGACTTCCCTCCTAACGCTCCGGGCTAAGGGGAAAGCATTACGCCTGACTCGACGGTGTCAGTATAATGGACCGGCTGGATTCAGTCCCTGGGCACCTCATAAGTGACCCTGTACTATAATGATAGAAATGTCGCTGCACAATATCGGCATAAATTCCAGCAAATCCCAATCCCAATCCCAAATCCCGAACGTCAATTATTATTATAATTTGTCCATAACGACACACACGTTCCAACCTATGTTAGCACTTTCAGTACATTGGAAAAAAAAATATCCATCCCTTTTTATACCTCAATATAAAGAAACATTTGGTACTTTTAAGCAGCTTGCCTTCTAACAGTATATATTTCATAGTAGCTTTGGGTTAACATTGTGGCAAGTTTCGAATAACGGTAATGTTTTCATTATTAAGAAACATAAGACAAGTCATATCTATTCGGTGCGTTTTATGTTACTAGTTTTAACAATCCATTTGCTCATAATCCGTCTGTCTGTTGTCAATTCCGTGACTTTCTGTGGAGTAGTGAAAACATTTCCAAAGGTTAATTGTTTTAAGGATTGTTGTACATACGTAAGAATGACCACAAAAAGAATGTTAACAGTCATGGCGTGGTTATTAAATTTCCAAAATTTATTAAGTTTTTCAAACAAGCCATGAATAAATATCATGAATATCCTATCAATATTGGCGAAATGGAAATTGTCTCCCTTGTTAGTTAATATCCAAGGTATTCCAAACAGCAGGTCGGTCCTTTAAGTTGGAATTCCTGGACTTAATCGCCTGTTCTTTTGTAGATATTGCAAATACAAACAATGAAATTTCTTACTTTTTCATAAATATATACTTTAAATTCATTTAAATACTTATTGAGCTATGTTATTAAAAAAGAAAATGGAAGTGTTTGTTGATAATGGTTAACCTGCGTATCACAAGAAAGGCACAGAAATCAACATTATTATACTCAAAAGAGCACCAGCATAAAAACCGAGTAAAACAAATGAAAGGACCTACTTACAAAAAGGATTATTCAGGGGAGACTATTCATTAATGTCTCTCATTAAACATAAATTATTCGAATCTTCGCCATGAGAGCTGTGTTATTAAAAGAGAAAATGGAAGTGTTTGTTGATAATGGTTAACCTGGGTATCACAAGAAAGGCAAAAAAAAAAAAAAAAAAAAAAAAAAAAAATAAAAAAAAATAAAAAAAAAAAAAATTAACATACACTCCAAAGAGCACCAGCATAAAAACCGAGTAAAACAAATGAAAGGACCTACTTGCATGTAGGAATTATTCAAGGGAGACTATTCATTAATGTCTCTCATTAAAGTAAAATATAAAGTTACGAATGACGCAACGTGTCTTGTTACGAATGTTGTTGTCACGATGCAGGAACACCATGCGTTGTAATTCCAAGTCTTCATTTCAATAAGAAACAAGAAAAGTCGTTGATGCGAAGCATTAAAGGCGACGCAAAAAGTGGACGAGGTAAACAGACTTATTTGAAAAGTAATGTTTTTTTTATTTGAAAGTTTTCAGTATACTATAAATCTTGAGAAAAATTAAAAATTAAAAAGCAAAACTCGACACCATATATTATGTTTTCCAAGATGAAAAAAAAAAGTTGCAAAATTATTATCTTAACTGTAAATGTAAAGTATACAGTTAGAAATTGCACATGTGCAGCAGCCTCACATTACACAAACAGTGTTCAGGTAGTATTTTTCTTGAGCATTGTACATTTTTTTCTCAGTGTCTTATTGTTTATTTTCAAATTAGTTTTGAGAGTTATAGACAAAGAAAAATAAAATTAAAAACAGTTTACCGAATTAAAACCCCGTATTTTATCGGGTTAAGAAAGTCCGCAAAACAAACTTTCCCCATGTGCAAATTTCAGTGAACATTCCATATAAAGGCGTCGTGTTCCAGCGCGTCGCCAAAGAAACCTCTACAGAACTCCCTTATTTAAAAAAAACGCCCCAGTTTCACAAAAGGGTTCATTCAACATGTATGTACATTGTTATGTTTCATTAAAGTTTCATATTTCTGTCAAATTTCGTGATAGTGCATCTGAAGCCGGTTTCTTAAAGAGGTGGTTAAACTAATACCGACATTGTTATGTTTCAGTAAAGTTTTATATTTCTGTCAAATTTCGTGATGGTGCATCTGAAGCCGGGTTCTTAAAGAGGTGGTTAAACTAATACCGACCGGAAGTAGAATGTGTGACATGGACTGTAGCTCTTTAGTAACAGTTTGTTGTTATGTTTTGGCGTTCAATTTCCTATTTTGAAGACAATCTTAATCTTTTGGTGACAAAAGGAAGCTGAAACCATGTAGAATTAAAAGAAAGCAAAAGTCTTGAACACCTATGTACAATAATGGACTGATCCACTTTTACAGGAAGTACATGGGGGTTACCTACTGGCAATTTGGCGGCATGTGCATTCTATAAGGTAGAACCTTCTTACAAGTTGCAAAAGTGGCCTTATTTATGGGTCTTTCTGATAGACAATAAATAGCTCGTTTCACCTATATATCATAACTTGGTCATGGTGTAATTTGTTTCCAACTTTTCGCGATTCACTATAAAATTTGTAACAAACTTATTTAGTGGCGTCTAACCTTATGGATATCTGAACCATTTTCTGGACTGCTGCTACAGTGTACATGAATATAGCAGACCTATTTAATATCTACTGCGGCTTTACCTGCATGGTATACAGCACGTGGTGTACAAATGTATATAAATGTATTGTGTTGTTTTTCTTACTCTGAGAAAACGCTATGCCAGAAAAAGGGTGTATGTAAATATATTGTGTTGTATTTCCTTCCCCTGGTAAAACGGTAAGCTAGAGAAATGGTGCATGTGTTGTTTTTCATTCCCCTGAGAAAACGCCAAGCCAGAGAACTGCACACATGTAAGAGAAACATGTCGGTAAGAATGGGGCTATGTTGAAGGTTGTATCTGACAATTTGGATCAATTATTTTACCAAAAAGGTCATTGTAACCTGAAAAGGTCCTGCAAAATGCTGTTCAGTGATGCCGTATATGTGTGCACAGTTAAGCATACATCCCCACTCGTTATTGCAAAACAAGTCTTTCCTATCTGAGACACGCTGCAGAGATACCTGTGTTAAAACTAAGAAAACCACGTGACTTACATTTTTACTTTTGAGATCGCATTATATCGTCATAAGGCAATCGGAACACCTCGGATCGTGATTTCAATAAATATCATTGCACCAGATACATCCGAGGGATGATTGTCCCGAGAACGGAATTACCCGAGGAGTTGCGATTGCTTCATCTGGGTGACTTTTGTATTTATTTATAGATTTGGAAAGCATGGGCTTTTAGAGTATTTTCTTTGCAATATGTACTGTCTCAAAAAATAGGAATGCTAAGTTTATGCAGAAATTATTAATCAATTTTCAGAAACCTTGGAAAAAAAATTCAGATACTACTTTAAAGCGACGTGTTGGGCTTAAGAAAAAATCATCCGTTTTTTTGCTTAATATCTGTGAAATAGTATGTCATTGAAAGTAGTTTTAAATTAAATAAATAAAAGGCTTTGGATAATGAAAAACGTGTTTGGATAAATACATTTGTTGACTTCGGTCTTAAAACATTGTTTAGTTTTAAATCTCTCCAATACTCTAGTCAAATTACAATACTTTGTAGTCTTTATAGTATTAAAACACGTTTGTGATGTACAAAAAAGAAAATAAGCCGATACAAAAATTGCTATAATATGTCTTTCCAACTATTAAAACAAGGTTATCTGTAATCGACTGAGAAACAGGCTCTTTCAACTTATCTTGATTCCAACCGCCCCCACCCCAAACTGGACCTCCCACTTCCTGGATAGAACTGGATAGCACTTTGGAATTTGAAATAAAACTATCTTGGGCAATTTGCATTTAACAGTCGCATCCAAGGTTAAACATATTATAAGGTTAACATTATATGTCCAGCTTACAATGAAATAAGAAAACACTTTATAAACAGAAAATTCTACGTAAGACCAAGTTTTATTAAATTCTGTGAGATGTTTAAATCTGAAAAAAAGGAAATGTTGACAAACATTGCAAAATATATTAAAGAAGCTTTAGAATATCGAAAGAACAGCGTCATTCTCACACAATGAGTTCATCTTGATTACAATATTATTTTTCCTATTTTCACTTTTGTAATGATTGATTTTTACTACATCAAAAATGAACCACTCTTGTATCAATCCATGTAACCACACCATTTGTGTTTGTGTGTGTGTGTGTGTGTGTGTGTGTGTGTGTGTGTGTGTGTGTGTGTCTGTGTGTCTGTGTCTGTGTGTATGTGTGTGTGTGTGTGTGTGTCTGTGTGTGTGTTAGTGTGTGTGTGTGTGTGTATGTGTGTGTGTGTGTCTGTGTGTGTGTGTGTGTCTGTGTGTCTGTGTCTGTGTCTGTGTGTCTGTGTGTGTGTTTGTGTGTGTGTGTGTGTCTGTGTCTGTGTCTGTGTGTCTGTGTCTGTGTGTGTGTGTGTATGTGTGTGTGTGTGTCTGTGTCTGTGTGTCTGTGTCTGTGTGTGTGTGTTTGTGTGTGTGTGTGTGTGTATGTGTGTCTGTGTCTGTGTGTGTGTGTGTGTGTGTGTGTGTGTGTGTGTCTGTGTCTGTGTCTGTGTGTGTGTGTGTGTGTGTGTCTGTGTCTGTGTCTGTGTGTGTGTGTTTGTGTGTGTGTGTGTGTGTGTGTGTGTCTGTGTCTCTGTGTGTGTGTGTGTGTGTGTGTGTGTGTGTGTGTGTCTGTGTGTGTGTGTGTGTGTGTGTGTGTGTGTGTGTGTCTGTGTGTGTGTGTGTGTGTGTGTGTGTGTGCGCGTGTGTTAGTGTGTGTCGTGATTTTAAACGACTAGATGATCAGTGACAGCACTATTCATTGTAATTATCTTGCAACTATGTACTATGTACACGTTGAAACTAATAAAATACTGTTCTGTTCTGTTCATATTGTGGATATTATGTGGACATTTTCCGGGACTCATCCGATCCGATCGCCGAAGTCTCTTGCCCATTGACGTTGCGCTCCTTAACTGTAAAGCATCTTCCGACACCCACGACCGATCCATTCCGTTACTACTAATTCATCGTCCGTGGGATGTTTAGTTCAATTTTCGCCGTGTCTGGAAATGATATTTCATTGGTCGCTTCATAATCCAATGAAGATTTCATTCCAATGATAAAGCTCGTTCTTTCATTGTTTCGGCCTTCCTTCCAAACTGACGTCATCAATACAAAGTGAATTCAAGTTTCCAGATACATAGCTACCTCCACATGTACGAGTAGTGGAAATGTAAGCGTTGTTTTGATTGGCTGATATCTATTCAAATTTTACTCTCAATTCGGCAATATCGTAGATAAAAATTCCCACGATGTATGAATGGAGTGAAACGTTTTCAGTAGCCGTGGGTTGCGACGATGGATGCAAAGGTGTTCAGATAAGATATCATTATTGGCGATTTGCTTGTAATGAATGCTAAATGATACAGTATGCCAATATGTTTCTAATTCTTGTTTTTGTAGTTTTATATAAACAGAAAATGTGTTTATAAAGAACTTTAAAAAATATTTCGCTAAATTACGCACGACCTTGAAAGTTTGTTTGTAAAATGGCTAGTCATTATTATTTATTTATTTATTGCTTTACTTCTATCGCGAGGAATACTCTTAATTAAATATATATATTAAAAATAATATAAAATCATAAATATAAACAATAAATATAAATTATAATTATATATAAATTTTATGTGAAACAGTAAAACTAAATTCATGCTTATTTACAGCTGCTTCAAAACCGATGTATTTCGTTGGGCATTGGGTGCGATGTTAGACATTCTTCCACTATCCTTGAAGTCGGAGATGACCCTGAAATAAAAAACCTTGTTCGAGTTTATCAAAAGAAAAGCTTCGTTACAAGGAAGCGTTATCATGGCAGACACCCACAACAGTAAACTTTGGTCAGTGAGCTGGGATGGGTCTATGGGGGAGGGGTGTGCGTGTGTGTGTGGGGGTGGGGGTGGGGGGAGGGGTTAGGGGGATTGCATCCCTCCCACACAAATCAGATAAAAAGTAGAAATTTTAGAAAATTATTAAGCTTTTCAAGGACATTTTGCCTGTTGAGTGCTAAGGTTGAAGTTAGGGGATCCTTTACTGTATATATATATTTATATATATAGTATTTACTGCGAAAAGTTGAATGGATCTTGAGTCATATCCCCCCTCCCACACCCCCACCCCACCCCCACCCCACCCACCCCCCGCGCACGCCAAAGATTTTTCTGATCGCCCCAATCAGTAAGTCAGGTGATAAAAGGAACTAAACAGATGTATACTTCTGCTCCAAGATAAATTCAAGACTAATTGACTTTGTCATTTCGTCATGAGTCAAAATCCCACAGATTTCAAAATCTAGAAGTTTGATAACACCGTGATCTCAATGTACTCATTGTCCGATTTTCGTTAATTAAAAAAATCCTTTAATACACAAAATTAAAAGATACTTTGATGTTTGTAAACTAAATGAACTAAGATAAATCAATTAGTATCAAAATTAGTTTAATTAAAAGAAATAAAATTAACATTTACTTTGATATTTTTAAAATAAATGAACGACGATAAATCAATTAATAATAAAATTCATTTAATGGGGTATATTAGTAAAATGGAAATTGTCTCCCTTGTTAGTTAAAATCCGGGGCATTCCAAACAGGTCCTTTTAGTTGGAATTCTTGGACTTTATCGTCTGTTCTTTTGTAGATGATTACAAAAATTGATTTTTTTAACTTTTGCATAAATAAAAGCCGAAAATCCATTCAAATACTTAAAGAGATTTGTTATTAAATAAAAAATGGAAATGTTTGTTGATGATGGTTAACCTGGGTATCACAAATAAGGTAGAAAACTCAACACACACTCTAAAGAGCGCTTGCATAAAAACCGAGTAAAACAAATGAAAGGACTTATTTGCATTTAGGGATTATTCAGGGGAGACTATTCATTAATGTTTCACATTGTCGTTCTTTCTTAAACAGAATATTATTAAGGTTGCTAAAAATAGTGTACTATTTTCCAAGTGTTTTATTGGAAAAACAACAACAACAACAACAATGTATTTTAAACATAGATATTTGTTATTTAATAAAAGATACTGGAAGTGTTTGTTGATGATGGTTAACCTGGGAACACATTAAAGGCAGAAAAGTCAACATACACCCCATGGCGAACAAGCATAAAAACTGAGTAGAACAAATGAAAGGACCTACCCGGTACTTGCACTTAGAGATTATTCAGGGGAGACTACTCTTTAATGTTTCTCATTAAAAGCGGTATCCGACAGTTTGACCATATTAAAAACACGTACCAATATCTAACCACCGCTTTGGGGAATTTGGTCACACCTTTGTCCATAAACCCATACTTGGGTCGATAAAAAGACGATTTTGAACAATTGCATTATTGTTAGACTGTTCTTATCGCGAAAAACTACTCTAAATTTTTAGTCTTTCCAACTCTATAAAAAAGCGCGATAGTGGTCTCTGCTAAAAATAGATATCTACGTCAAAGCGGATTACCCAGTAAGGTATTGTTATATGTATTTGATACAAGCAAACTGTCGGATGCTGGTCTCTGATAAAAATAGATATCTACGTCAGAGCGGATTACCCAGTAAGGTATTGTTATATGTATTTGATACAAGCAAACTGTCGGATGCAGGTCTCTGATAAAAATAGATATCTACGTCAGAGCGGATTACCCAGTAAGGTATTGTTATATGTATTTGATACAAGCAAACTGTCGGATGCTGGTCTCTGATAAAAATAGATATCCACGTCAAAGCGGATTACCCAGTAAGGTATTGTTATATGAATTTGATACAAGCAAACTGTCGGATGCTGGTCTCTGATAAAAATAGATATCTACGTCAGAGCGGATTACCCAGTAAGGTATTGTTATATGTATTTGATACAAGCAAACTGTCGGATGCTGGTCTCTGATAAAAATAGATATCTACGTCAAAGCGGATTACCCAGTAAGGTATTGTTATATATATTTGATACAAGCAAACTGTCGGATGCTGGTCTCTGATAAAAATAGATGTCTACGTCAAAGCGGATTACCCAGTAAGGTATTGTTATATGTATTTGATACAGGCAAACTGTCGGATGCTGGTCTCTGATAAAAATAGATATCTACGTCAAAGCGGATTACCCAGTAAGGTATTGTTATATATATTTGATACAAGCAAACTGTCGGATGCTGGTCTCTGATAAAAATAGATATCTACGTCAAAGCGGATTACCCAGTAAGGTATTGTTATATGTATTTGATACAGGCAAACTGTCGGATGCTGGTCTCTGATAAAAATAGATATCTACGTCAAAGCGGATTACCCAGTAAGGTATTGTTATATGTATTTGATACAGGCAAACTGTCGGATGCTGGTCTCTGATAAAAATAGATATCCACGTCAGAGCGGATTACCCAGTAAGGTATTGTTATATGTATTTGATACAAGCAAACTGTCGGATGCTGGTCTCTGATAAAAATAGATATCCACGTCAGAGCGGATTACCCAGTAAGGTATTGTTATATGTATTTGATACAAGCAAACTGTCGGATGCTGGTCTCTGATAAAAATAGATATCTACGTCAAAGCGGATTACCCAGTAAGGTATTGTTATATGTATTTGACACAGGCAAACTGTCGGATGCTGGTCTCTGATAAAAATAGATATCCACGTCAGAGCGGATTACCCAGTAAGGTATTGTTATATGTATTTGACACAGGCAAACTGTCGGATGCTGGTCTCTGATAAAAATAGATATTTACGTCAAAGCGGATTACCCAGTAAGGTATTGTTATATGTTTTTCATACAAGCAAACTGTCGGATGCTGGTCTCTGCTAAAAATAGATATCCACGTCAGAGCGGATTACCCAGTAAGGTATTGTTATATGTATTTGATACAAGCAAACTGTCGGATGCTGGTCTCTGATAAAAATAGATATCTATGTCAAAGCGGATTACCCAGTAAGGTATTGTTATATGTATTTGATACAGGCAAACTGTCGGATGCTGGTCTCTGATAAAAATAGATATCCACGTCAAAGCGGATTACCCAGTAAGGTATTGTTATATGTATTTGATACAGGCAAACTGTCGGATGCTGGTCTCTGATAAAAATAGATATCTACGTCAGAGCGGATTACCCAGTAAGGTATTGTTATATGTATTTGATACAGGCAAACTGTCGGATGCTGGTCTCTGATAAAAATAGATATCTACGTCAGAGCGGATTACCCAGTAAGGTATTGTTATATGTATTTGATACAAGCAAACTGTCGGATGCTGGTCTCTGATAAAAATAGATATCCACGTCAAAGCG
This sequence comes from Sinonovacula constricta, assembly GCA_007844125.1. Taxonomy (NCBI): domain Eukaryota; kingdom Metazoa; phylum Mollusca; class Bivalvia; order Cardiida; family Solecurtidae; genus Sinonovacula; species Sinonovacula constricta. The sequence continues at coordinate 2,446,817 of CM017572.1, forward strand.
GATTACCCAGTAAGGTATTGTTATATGTATTTGATACAAGCAAACTGTCGGATGCTGGTCTCTGCTAAAAATAGATATCTACGTCAAAGCGGATTACCCAGTAAGGTATTGTTATATGTATTTGATACAGGCAAACTGTCGGATGCTGGTCTCTGATAAAAATAGATATCTACGTCAAAGCGGATTACCCAGTAAGGTATTGTTATATGTTTTTCATACAAGCAAACTGTCGGATGCTGGTCTCTGCTAAAAATAGATATCCACGTCAGAGCGGATTACCCAGTAAGGTATTGTTATATGTATTTGATACAAGCAAACTGTCGGATGCTGGTCTCTGATAAAAATAGATATCTACGTCAAAGCGGATTACCCAGTAAGGTATTGTTATATGTATTTGATACAAGCAAACTGTCGGATGCTGGTCTCTGATAAAAATAGATATCTACGTCAAAGCGGATTACCCAGTAAGGTATTGTTATATGTATTTGATACAAGCAAACTGTCGGATGCTGGTCTCTGATAAAAATAGATATCTACGTCAGAGCGGATTACCCAGTAAGGTATTGTTTTATGTATTTGATACAAGCAAACTGTCGGATGCTGGTCTCTGCTAAAAATAGATATCTACGTCAAAGCGGATTACCCAGTAAGGTATTGTTATATGTATTTGATACAAGCAAACTGTCGGATGCTGGTCTCTGATAAAAATAGATATCTACGTCAGAGCGGATTACCCAGTAAGGTATTGTTTTATGTATTTGATACAGGCAAACTGTCGGATGCTGGTCTCTGATAAAAATAGATATCCACGTCAGAGCGGATTACCCAGTAAGGTATTGTTATATGTATTTGATACAAGCAAACTGTCGGATGCTGGTCTCTGATAAAAATAGATATCCACGTCAGAGCGGATTACCCAGTAAGGTATTGTTATATGTATTTGATACAGGCAAACTGTCGGATGCTGGTCTCTGATAAAAATAGATATTTACGTCAGAGCGGATTACCCAGTAAGGTATTGTTATATGTATTTGATACAAGCAAACTGTCGGATGCTGGTCTCTGCTAAAAATAGATATCTACGTCAAAGCGGATTACCCAGTAAGGTATTGTTATATGTATTTGATACAAGCAAACTGTCGGATGCTGGTCTCTGATAAAAATAGATATCTACGTCAGAGCGGATTACCCAGTAAGGTATTGTTTTATGTATTTGATACAGGCAAACTGTCGGATACTGGTCTCTGATAAAAATAGATATCCACGTCAGAGCGGATTACCCAGTAAGGTATTGTTATATGTATTTGATACAAGCAAACTGTCGGATGCTGGTCTCTGATAAAAATAGATATCTACGTCAGAGCGGATTACCCAGTAAGGTATTGTTATATGTATTTGATACAAGCAAACTGTCGGATGCTGGTCTCTGATAAAAATAGATATCCACGTCAGAGCGGATTACCCAGTAAGGTATTGTTATATGTATTTGATACAGGCAAACTGTCGGATGCTGGTCTCTGATAAAAATAGATATTTACGTCAGAGCGGATTACCCAGTAAGGTATTGTTATATGTATTTGATACAAGCAAACTGTCGGATGCTGGTCTCTGCTAAAAATAGATATCTACGTCAGAGCGGATTACCCAGTAAGGTATTGTTATATGTATTTGATACAAGCAAACTGTCGAAACAACCTTTAAATCGTACGATCCATTTTATGTTCATGCGTTTGAAGTCTGGCTATGCCGCATTATCAATAAACAAGGAATAAGACATTAAAAGTGGTCTCCGATATTTTGCATCCAAAATATTTTTTATTAAACATCTCAATAACCTGTTGATACCTGAACAAAATTCGCAGAATGATGTTTATTGATGTCCTTCACATGCCTGAAAAATGTATCATAACGCAACAATCGCCATTACTAACATGTATTTCCTATTTGAGCCACGCTGCACAGTAAGCTATTTTTAACCAAGACAACTACCTGACAGGGGCGTGCCTAGACGACTTTTGTGTATACGCACTCCTGGTAGTGGGGTCCGGCATGCTCCCCCGGAAAATTTTTGTTACTACATAACGCCGTAGGTGCATTCTGGGGCGTTTTTAAACATAAAAAAAATGCCAATAACTATCACTTGAAATAGAAAATACGTCATACTTTTACAGGTGTCTTTATAACGCTTCATGATGTATACAAAACATTTTTTCCTGAAAACAAGTAACAGTAGTAAAATTAAGACTATATATGTATATAGTCAAACAAGAAAAAGATGGATGTAAGTTAGACATTTGTAATTAAACCATCATCAAATATCTAAATTAATGGTAGTTACATAATCAGAACAATAGACATGTTTAGAATGAACAGCGATAAAAAAAAGTTTCAAACGTATGTACATATATACACGCACTTATGGATGCGAAATTATAAAAAAAAAACACTGTCAAGATTCAATAATGAATACATGCTGGTCAAAGGCGAACAGTGCACAGAACTGTTTTACAGCAGAAGACCAAAATACCTCATTGATTACAGAAGAAGTTGTACAAAATCTTAAATTATAATATTTATTTGAATGATGAAAACCACTAGATCTTACAGGTAGTGCCTAACCCGGGTTAGGCGACGATTTTTATTCGCTTTTTGGCGTTTTTATTTTTTCAATTTCTGTAAGCCACTGTACGCACGTGCGTAAGTGCGTAACGGCAGGCACGTCCCTGGCTGACCACTTATGTTATAGCTCATCCACGTCATCTTCTTTGAGGTCGATATCTATTTTTAGCAAAAATCCCAACCGTTCGTAATTATAAATTTGAAAAGAATTAACATTTTCAGTGTGGTTTACCGAGTTTTACCGCCCCAAAATTGAGATACTCTTGAAAATCGTCAAATCTTAGACCAACGTATGTTTTTCTTCAGAAAATACCCCAAACAGAGGTCAGATATTGTTACATGGATTAGATATAGGCAAACTGTACCATTCCTCCTTTAAGAGGCAATAAAGATTCATAAATGAGAAATTACATGGTCAATCGGAATACCTCGGATAATTCACGAATCATCTCTCGGATTTATGTAGGTACTCGGATCACCTCGGCCAATTTCCTAAATGGGACTACTTTTGTGACAGACAGCAAAACAAAGATGTCAGCTCGGATGACAGCTCACTACAGTATGATGCCTGCACTTTTGTTCCCGCGAACAAAACAATCGTGATTTCTCTAAGTACCATTGCACCAGATACATCCGAGGGATGATTGTACCGAGGACGGAATTAACCGAGGAGTTCAGATTGGCTACACGGTATTATGCCAAGACCCGGACCTTGTAGTGCAGACGGCAGAGAGTCGTCTACTGGTAATGGAGGTCCCGGGTTCGAACCCGGCCAAGCCATAAACAAGTTGTTGACAATTAAACGTCCCCTAACTAATCCCCAGAGAATAAAAGGTTAGGTCCACGACGGGCCTGTCAAGTGTCGCCATAACGTGATTGGGTGAGGTGTTATACCAGCTTTTCTTACGTAAATAATCACTATCACTCTCACGAGTGAAGCCAGTCTCAGAACTACTGATATAATGTTGTCGCGATGATAAACCCAACAAATAAACAAGTAAAATATATTAATTATATGTGGTAATAGCAGTGATGTTTTACCCCGAGTAAGGCAAGTTGGCATATGTTTCTGTTTGTATTCGAGAAAGAGCGGTAATAGCAAACAATAGCAATAGCAAAAACACAGAGGAAAGTGCACGAAACACACCGAGGTACAACATCACCGGGTGAATGACATCATTGACATGTTTATGACAAAGATGTCTAAGAGAAAAATAAGGAAAAGTAATATAATTATCACTTCTCACGCTTGTGTCACAAATAGCGCGTTGGAAATCTTGAACTCTTGTTATTTGCAATATCTTCAGTACCATATGGGCACCCTATACTACTTGCAGTGTGTTCCAGCATCTACAGCGTACATCTACAGAGCTTTGTACTTATTTAATATGTGTGTGCGTGCGTGCGTGCGTGCGCGTGTGTGCATACGAGCGTGCGCGATTGTGTGCTTGTGTGTGTGCGCGCGTGAGCGCGCGTGTGCATGCGTGCGTGCATGTCTGCGTGTGTGCGTGCATACCAGAGCCCGCGAGTGTGTGCGGGTGTGCGCGAGCTTTTGTGTATTATATTATTTTATGATAGCCAGCGAGATAATTTCATCGTATAAACATAATCTAAATTCAGAACATAAACATAGGGAACGACCAGTTTCAGGGCAATTATAGAAATTGGAGAAAATCGTCGAGATGTGATTCAGGCATGACCAATATAAATTAGAACATGAATCTTCTACCGATCCAGCGATTGGCTTAAAAACACCCTTCCCATACAAACTCATGGCTGCCGGCGTCTAAACATTTATATCCACTTGAACATCTGGCTGTAGATGACAGAACCTCTTTGGATTGTTTGTATTCATACATGTCCTAAGGTATCCATGGGTTTTAATGAAAGAAACTCACATCCGGGAATCAGGCAGGCGCGTATCTGCCATTACGCACGTGCGTAACCTCCGTTCGGAAAATCGAAAATCTGAAAGTACCAAGTACACTAAGAAAGTCGATGCCTAACCCGGGTAAGGCATCATATATTTTATATCCATAGTTTCTCTGTTTTAGTTATATTTGGTCTTAATCTATAGCAAGCGAACAAGTATATTTCTTTTTATTTTTTTATTTTCGCCTTTTGGGGCGAAAAAGGCTCTAAAATGCACCTGAGCCAATGTAGCAGAAAAAGGGGTTTTCGGAGGGACTTGATGTGTGTGTGTGTGTGCGTGCGTGCGTGCGTGCGTGCGAGTGTGCGTGCGTGCGTGCTGCGTGCGTGCGTGTGTGCGTGTGTGTGCGTGCGTGTGTGTGTGTGTGTGTGTCGGGTGGTTAGGGTGGTGGTGGGGGTGGGTGTGGGGGTAGGGGTTGGGGGACATGCCCCTGGACCGCCTGGTAATCGTGCTTAACTTAAAAAAGTCCAGATACGCACCTGCCAGGCATCTTCGGCAATTTGTCTATATGTAAAAAAGACTAGCATTATCTAAATTGATGCCATTTATTAAATGGAACTTTAAGAATTATTCACCTTTCAGATTTCTACCGTTTTCGTTAATACAAATTTACACTTCTAAGGTAAGGCAAGTGTAATAGAAAAAATACAGAATTTGAAAATTAACACTACGCATGAGATGAATACTTAAATGTCGACGTGTATGCCAAATTTTAAGAAAATTCGCCATTCAATTTTGAATTTATGGACATTTTTGTCTTGTAAAACTGACATTTAATGTGTCTCCTTTTTAGAAATAAGCAAACTCCAAATATTATGTTGTATCCGCTTTAGGAGAAATATATTGCTTTTGAGTGTAATTTAGAAACAAGATATAGCGTTAGACAATCTAACTTGATGGGTTTAACTGAAGCTATCTCAAATATGTAATTTTATGTTTACAAACCCAACTCGTGTAAGACTGATTTTTCCAGATTTTTCTGCTTACTGCACTTTATTGCCAAAAATCACCTAGCACTTGATAGCCACGCGATTTATTTCAGAGTTACCCAAAATGTTCTATAAAGTATTTTGGCTGATGCTGCAAAATAAAATAAAAAAATAATTTTACCACATGGTTTTGATTTTTTTAAACATTGAATATACCAGTTTACGACTTTGTAATCAAGTTAAGCACAAATCAAACAAGTAAATTTATTTACAAAAATAAATTTAAAAAAATATACGTGTTCCCTTCTTTATCTAGTAGTGTTTCAGAAATTTTGTAAAATTAAAAAAAAAAAGTAGAAAGAAAAAAAAGTTGATCATTCGTGGCCATATCGCAATTTGCATCATTCTCTCACCAGAGGGCGTGCTACACAAGTTTCGCTTACACCTCTGTCAACGCCCGGTGTACAATATTCTTGTACAAAATATAAATAATGAATAAAATGCTCGTGAGATTATTTTGATCTCTTTATATTTTACTTAAAATGAAAATGGATATTTTTATTTTTTTAGAACAATGTTAAAGATATATTTTAACCCAAATGTTCGGGGAACTATTTTGCGGAGGTAAAAATTAAAAATAAGATCACTATCACGTGTATGAGAACTACTTTTCCCGGCGTAATATTAGAACAAGAAGGTGGTTTTCTACGCCCTTTTCTACAGACGAAACTATCCCATAATTTGAAGACCACGATCGCCATCAGGATACATTGGATCCGGCAATAAATGGCTAATTTTTAGGCCATTTAGATAAATGCTTATCATTTTGTGATATTAACAAATTTCTCATACTGTACTTATGTCGGTATGTACTTAACGATTCAGAACGATATGCATGACTAGGAAGGTGTGAAATTATTAGTGTAAATAAATGAATGTGGATGTGTAAAGATACGAATAATCGGGGACGGATGCAGACCCTAAATTTGACCTATTCAGATATACAGAGGGGAATCATGCAGGCAGTCCTAGGTCCCATTCAAATATTAAAAAATGTTTCATTGTAAAAAGAACACACCTACTGTTCAAATGACATACTTTGTTTCCAAATGTAGCAAAATACACGAGAAACATATCCACACACAACAATATTTGATAAAACAACATTATATATTTGTGACTGCTTTTAATGTAACCAGTATAGGACGATAGTAACCTACTCTCCGGCGGTGAAGTGTTAACCGGTCTTGATTCTCGACCGTAAATGTAAAATATAAATGCATAATGAGCATCGAAGCTTCAAATTAACTTCTATCTACAGGACGTACTTATACAACAATCATTGAAACGTGGTAAGCTTGATGTAACCAACATAGGACGATGGTAAAAACCTACTCTCCCGCGGTGAAGTGTGTCAACCGGTCTTGATTCTCGACCTTTAACCTCTTGCTTATGTCCAGCTAATTGAGATCGGAGCTGTAAAATTTGAAAAGGAATGGTCAATCTAACACCAAAATGATACGAACAATGTATGTGTCTACACCGGTTGCAATCGTCTAAAATCATCTAATTGTGCACTACGATAGGTCAACAATGGGCGTCGAAATGTATTCCACGTTTTTTTGCGATCTCTCGTGAAAGAATTTCAAATATTTTACGCTAGTGACAAAAACATTGTTGAAACAGAATACGAAAACCATGAGTTGTGCTGTGAACAACGGGCAACAATCCCAGGTTACAAAAGATTAAAAAATATCCTTTTTGTCCCAAAATCAGTACAATCGTAACGACGCATCCTTCAAAAATCTGACACGTGGTCAATGAACAATAAGAACTTTTTTTTTAAAAAAGCGCAGCTTGACTTCGGTTAATGAAGATTAGGTAATAATGCCATATCTCAAACTAACCAATCAGATCTGATGAAAGTCATCCATGACAGCAATAAATCCCATGATGCCTCAGCATCCGTTTACAGTTACTTACTCACAGAATCTTATCACGTGGGAGAGTGGGGGCGTGTCTTATCTAGGCTATTTATAGATTTATAATGCGTTAAATACTCCTGTCCGTGAGCTTGATTGAGAGATAATATTAAACTCCAAGGCATACATTGGAGAAGGAAATAACGTACAGAGTTTTAGAGATACGATTTAGATCGTTTAATTTCTAATACAGGGATATTTATTCGAAAAGAGGGGAATTAATATCGCTACGGTACCAAGGGTGAGTATTAAATGAAATTAATCTGGTTAAAATTACATCAAGTGTTTGTATTTTATTTGAAACGAGTATAACAGATAATATTAAGTTGTTTGTTTTTACCTTTTAATTTCATTGAAATATGTTGGACAATTGGTGAAACGGAAATTGTCTCCCTTGTTAATAAACGAGGTATTCCAAACAGTAGGTAGGTCCTTATAGTTGGAATTCTTGGACTTTATCGCCTGTTCTTTTGTAGATATTCCAATTACAAACAGTGAAATTTCTTACTTTTGCATAAATACAAGCTTAAAATCCATTTAAATACTTATAGAGATGTGTTATATAAAAAGAAATTGGAAGTGATAGTTGATGATGGTTAACCTGGGCAATACAAGAAAGGCAGAAAAGTCAACAGCGCAAGCATAAAAACCGAGTAAAACAAATGAAAGGACCAACTTCCATTTAGGGATTATTCAGGGGAGACTATTCATCAATGTGTCTTATTGTCGTTCTTGTTTAAACAGAATATTATTAAGAATGCTCAAATAAGTATTTCATTGGAAAAACAACAACAACCACAACAACAACAACCTATTTTAAACATTAATGATTGCTTGCTTCTAGCATTTATACCCAAAGGTATAATCCTGTCGATTTTTGAGATAGAATACTCACCTAGATCACATAATTTAGATTTTTGTTAGAAATATGTGTACATCGAAAGTACAGGGAAAAGAACACGATAAGAATATAATTCTTTCGTTCTTATCCCCATATATTGTATAACATAATTTGTAAATGATTGCTTTTCCAAATAAAAATATGTTTACACTAAAGTACACTCATTACAGTGATGATAAGCTCCTTTAGTGGATAAAGACTCTAAAAAACCCGTTTGTGCAGAGCCACCAACGCAGAGAGCATTAGTCGGAATTAATTCTTATATTAAATCATTCGTCCTGGGCATCGAACCCACGCGGTAGTGGGATGAGGAGACACAAGTCGGCGACTCTTACCGTTAGGCTACTGGCGCCCCGGCACGAGTTTCTTACTTTTATAAGACAAAAACACACAAAAAACACGCTTTCGTGGTATTCAGTGTTTGAACATCTTAGGGTATTATTTTTGTGTGCTGTCCTATGCCATGGAAGGTAAACAAATACAGTGGAATCAAGTTGAAAGAGTAGACAGTTAAAATAAAGGTGGCATTTGGCAGTTTGTCAAATACGTGTAAAAATATCTGACTTCTGTATGGGGTATAGATAGTTTCCACATCAGTGAAAATCACTCATCTTGGCATCCATCTTTGATGGTAACTTCGAGGGATTTTCACATAAATTGTATAGAAGGTCAAATTTTATTTTCTTGTAATTTCTTAAAATTAAAAGCTATACACCATTGGGAAGCTCTTGAAATTCATATTTTTAGAATATAATATTTTTACAATTGATAAATGCACACAGAATAAATACACAGAAATAAATAAAACTATTGGCTCATACTTAAAACATAATGAACAGTGTATTATTTTCGGTTGTATTTCTTTAATCTTTTAAACTATTAAAATATAGTTTTGATATTTAAAATACTTTATAAAAGCTGTTAACTTTGATATAAAATTCAGTAAAATAGACTGAAAAATAAAAACACAGTGGTGCGTTTAATACAGCACATATTTCCCGATTTCGGCCTGCATTAGCCTCTGCCCACAAAGATGGCTGCCTTAAACTGTCTTATCAGTGTCGATGACATCACATGGAAACTATCTATTTGTGGATTATTCGTGCAGATATCAATTTAGTCTAAGCTATGAGGATTATCGATCTTAATTACTCGTTAATAAGCACTATAAATATTCATTCTTTTCAAACCTATAAAAGGGAAGATTGGAATTTCTGCTAAAAATAGACATCGACGTCACAGCCGATGACGTGGATGAACTAAAACGAGTGGTCGCGTGTCTTTTCTAGTTTAAATATAGCTAACTGTGCAGCGTGACTCAGATAGGAAATACAATTCTTATTGACGATTGTGGCGTTATCGTCCACTTTTCAGGTAAGTTAAGGACATCAATAAATATCATTTCGTGAGATCTGTTCCAGGTAATAGTGATTTATTTGGTTGCTAAATGAAAAGATTTTTGGTCCAAACTGTCGGATACCACCTTAAAGTACCAGGATTGTTTATTTCTGTGTTGTTTCTTTCTTTCAGCCATCAACCTATCATTGAAGCAACAATACGAGGAATACGAGGAAGTTAACTTCATAAAGGAAAGCCTGAACTCTCGAGAAGAAAAAAACTCGAACATAAACATTGAACAACACATTTAAAATGAATTTGTTCTGGATTTTGGCCCTGTCTCTGTCTTGTGCGACAACCTGTGTTAACGGGTACCTGCTAGAGATAATTTCAAGAGGGACCGGCTCTCAATTAGCGGACACAGGTGCCCACCGGCGGGTTTCGTAAGTACATTGTACATTTTTTACTACTACAAGCAACAAGACTAAAACATAGACATATTTTGACGTCACCATGACGTAATATTCGACATAATCCTTCAATGTTTTAACTTAGTGCGTTCATTGGTCGTAATAGATAGTTTTCATGTGATGTCATAGGCAATGATAAGACTGTATTTTTAATTTTCAGGCTATTTTACTGAATTTTATATCAAATTTAACAGCTTTTATTAAATATTTTAAATATCAAAACTACATTTTGATAGTTTAAAAGGTAAAAACTACAACCAAAAAAAATATACACTATTTATTTTGTTTAAGGATGAGCCAATAATTTTATTTATTTCTGTGTTTTAATTCTTTGTGCACTTATCAACTTTAAAAATATTGCATCCTAAAATTATGAATTAATTATGAAATGTAAGGCTTTTAATTTTTGGACCCCAAAAGAAGAAATTAGAAGAAAATAAAATTTACGCTTCTATACAATCTCTTGAAGTTGCAATCAAAGTTGGCTGCCAAGATAAGGGATCTTTACTGATGTGGAAACTATCCATGTTATCTTAGACATTGCTTTAGATGTTAGCATGTTGAACATTTGTAATTTATTTCAGAGGATATTAAAATTTACGAGAAAATGTAATTTTGTTGGCAATAAGTCATTTTAAGATAATTGGGCTACATAACAGAGTACCATACTACTGAATATAACTACATATTATGTTAGAAAAGAAACTTTCAGTTTTTGTTGTTGTTGTTGTTGTTGTTTAGCTTATGTCAGTATTCACTTGTTATACGAAGGAGAAACATTGTTTTCCACTCGAAATATTGTCCGAGTACGACATATATTTCTACGTCTCCATGTCCGCTTCAGAGCACTTAAGCATCCAATGTGTATACAATCCGCAGACATTGCGGAGATGTCGTAAAATAATACGTCACTACTTGGTGCACAGAGGGCATACTGCATTGGTAAACAGGACTCATATTCCCACCACCTCTCTGATGTCACAGCAGTCTGGGGCTGTGTCCAGCCGGGTAGAGCCATCCAACCCCCAAAGCCACCCCCCACCCGCCACCCGCCTTCTCCCCTCCCCCCCAAAAAAAATCCCCACCCCCAACCCCAAACCTATTAATCTACTACGTTCACGATGTAAAAGCCAGATAAATCCGCATTCTAACTTCCAGTGCCTGAAAATGACTTGCAGATCGTAAACATTCTTGTAATGTTTCCACGTTTGACAGACATGCTCAGACAACACTGATAAATTTTATCACGCTTCATGTTAACATTTCAGAAACATTCAGCACTTTGCCGTCCACACGTTGTGTTCGAGTGACAATGGGCAGGGAGTATTCATGAAAGCCATACTATCAAAATTTTGCGACGCGAAAGAATCGGGTAAGTATGCTCGGTATACATTTGGAGACAAAAATAATGTCTATTTTTTTTTTATTGATAAACAGTTTAACGAAACACAACTTTCTTAAAATAATAATTTTCGTATATTAATTGGATTTGTACGAGTTTTCAATACATCGACGCGGCTGTAGGATCAAGTAGGCCCCAGGTTGGAACCTGGGCCCGCGAAATAGCTTAGAAGTCGTTAGAATGGAAGTGGTATAGCTTCCATGGTAACGCTTAAGCGAATATAAGGATAGTTCCACGACTGGTTGGCACTATGTCAGGATATTGTGACTGGGTGTGGTATCATGTCATGTGTTCACGGCATGCTATATACACAGTGAAGGCAGCACTATATCTGCTTCAAGTGGACACCGTCTCAGATAACTAAAATACTGTTGGTGCGACGATAATCCCAATAAACAAATACACTGTCAATGATTAAATTGGCATATTTAACACTAATTGTATTGTTGTTGTTTTTGTCATATAATTTATCTCTCTCAAATTTTATGTCATATGATTCATTCCACCCAAAGTTTACGTCATATTATTTATCAAACTCATCTTTTGTCATAAAATTTATTCCACTCAAATTTTATGTCATATAATTTATCAATATCCGTATCTATGTCATATAATTTATCACACTCAAAATCAAACTCCACTTTTATGTCATATAATTTATCCCACTCAAATTTTATGTCATAATTTATCAAACTTCGCTTTTATGTCATATAATTTATCTCAATCGACTTTTATGTCATATAATTTATCTTACTCAATTTTTATGTCATAATTTATCAAACTCCGCTTTTATGTCATATAATTTATCCCACTCAATTTGTAAATCATATAATTATTCTTACTCAACTTTTATGTAGGGTGACTTCTAATTATTGAAAGAAATCTCTTGTTATTTTTTATCCTTTATTGTTCATGTGATCATGCTTCATCTTCAGTATTATTGGGGCTTTTTTCAGTGGAATTTGCTTACAACTTGGTGTCCAACATGTGTTCAGGTAAGTTTCCCGAAGACCATCTCCTTCTCTGGGTTTTGGAACTTTTCGACATCAACGGTAGGTCTGAATTTAGTTAATATAAGATTTTATAAGATTTGGATCAAAGGACTGAACTTTCACATATCTGGAGACGGTGTCCACTTGAAGCAGATATAATGCTGCCTTCACTATGTGCAGCATGCCGTGAACACCTGGCATGATACCACATCCAGTCACATTATTCTGACACCGGACCAACCAGTCCTGGAACTACACTTATATTTGCTTGCGCTTTAGCAAGGGAGCTATACCATTACCAGTTTTAATGACTTGGGTATATCGCGGCCCGGAATCGAACTTGGGTTTCCGGTACCTGGGTCCGGTAAATGATATTGTCATTCTGTTGCAGATATATTACTACGCATTTGTCCACAGGACCAAGAAATCACGTGACTACATTAAAACGTACTACAAACAATAAAATAATAATGCACTTTGCTCGTGACGTTTAGATAGTTTCCATGTGATGTCAAAGGCATTGATAAGACAGTTAAAGGCAGCCATCTTTGAAGGCAGAAGCTAATGCAGGCCGAAATCGGAAAATATTTGCTGTGTTAAACTCACTACTGTGTTTTTATTTTTAGTCTATTTGACTGAATTTTATATCAAATTAAACAGCTTTTATGAAGATTTTTAAATATCAAAACAATATTTTGATAGTTTTAAAGGTAAAAAAAAAAAAAAAAAAAAAAAAAAAAAAAAAAAAAAAAATAAATAAAAATACAACCCCCCAAAAAACACTGTACATTTTCTTTAAGGATGAGCCAAAAATTTATCTATTTCTGTATATTACTTCTTTGTGCATTTATTAATTATAAAAAAATATTGTATTCTTAAAATATGCATTCTAAGAGTTTTCCAAAGGCGTATATGTTTTAATTTTTTAACCACAAATTAAGACATTACAAAAAGATAAAATTAACGTTTCTATACCATTCATCTGAAAATCCCCGGAAGTTGCAATCAAAGATGGCTGCCAAGATAAGGGATCTTCACTGATGCGGAAACTATCTATAGCATTACATATATTCTGGATGCATAGTTATAAATAGAAAATTCAATTTCTCTTACAGTGTCAGTAAAATCTGCTTTTTTAATTCTTGAAATGTTAATGCAATGACTTTCAAAAACAATTGTAAACATATCTCTCTTCAGGTGATGGCTATATATCCGACTTCGAGAAACATATATAGGAATGATGCGCTAGAAGAACAATAAAATCTGTTAGAATGCATGCAACGACTCAACATACATCAGTGAAAGAGGACGATTTTAAAACAAACCACTTACTATTTCATTTGAAAGCACTGCTGAAAATCACAACATCTATCGTAAGGTGACGACAAATAGTCCCAAAGAGCGGATTGATACACCAGAGATCGATGAAGACAAAAAATAGGCCCGAGTAATATGGGATATATATTCTAAGTCCCAGTGACTTGGTGTGAAGTTAATCGGAACTCCTCAGGTAATTCCATCCTCTGGACAATCATCCCTCGGATGTATCTGGTGCAATGATATTTACAGAAATCACGATCGTTTTGTTCGCCGAAAGTCGGAAGAAGAATATGTCTAAAATGTAGTTTGCAGAAAACATAAACAATGCCATTGTTCGACAGCTGGAAAATTTTAAATTTAAAGCCACCACAAAGTGAAGTTCTACAGGCATCGTACTGTATGTAGTGAGCTGTCATTCGAGCTGCCATCTTTGTTTTGAGTTCTGTCGCAAAACTAGTCCCATTTAGGGAAATGGCCAAGGTGATCCGGCTACCTACATACATCCGAGAGATGATTCGTGAATTATCCGTGGTGTTCCGATTTGGTGTGAAGCGTTACTTTATACAGATGATACGAAGTCAAGTCAGATTTACGACGAAATTCTTGTGTACGATGACGTGTTTCCTTCAATGACGTCATAAAGCGAGCAGTTAAGCGCTGTTTTAATGTGACGTCATGGCGTAACAATGCAAAATAACTGTGATTCAGATAAGACAGTATGCACGTGAAGTTCTTTATTAGTATTATGTATTGTATTATAGTTTTACAACATTATATCGGCTCAAAATATAGAATATATGTTGAACTGTTGATATTGGATTTAGGTGTCAAACGAGAGTTGTGCAATATTATTTATTTCATCATTGAATCATTGTTGTTTACATAAAATGATTACATAAATAAATCTATTACAACAACAACATCAACGTAATGTTACCTCTGTTTTAGAGTACCCAATGTGACTGGTTGGAATCAAAGGTGGTATTCGACAGTTTAAATACACGTTACAATATCTGACCAATGCTTTAGAGATTCTGGTCATACTTTATGCATAAACAAGAATATATGACAAAGTCCTATGAGCATTGCAACATATACCAAACTCCGAAAAGGCACAGAACAAATGTATTTCACAAGCAAGCCAAGCGAAAAGTAAGAACAAATTTGAACGGTCGACAATATAGACCGACTGGAGTGCTTAAACCGGTTTTTCAGAGCTCAAACCTCGCACTTCCTGATGAGTTTCTCAAATGCAACCAATGAAAAGAAAAACGATCAATTTGAATACAAAATGTCCAAGCGCTGATATTTTTATTGGTTATGACGAAAGTAGTGACGTCATCGAAAAATAATGTCCACATAGTGTTAAGAAAAATATGGTACTATTTCGATTTGAAAAGCTACACAAAAATGGTTGACTATAAATAAAATTAACTTTCTAAAACATGAACAAACACGACCAGAGACGAATAAATGGTTGTAGCATCCTGTTCATGTGAATATGGAATTTTAGAACCAAAGTCCAATGTCCATCAAAGGAAATACATTTAACAATCCTTATAGGATATATTAAATGACAACATAGATTACATGCACGGGGAGATTTTTTACGACCGCCACACTGCACAAGTAACATTCTTGTGATCATATACTTTAGTCGTTATAAAGGCGATTTTGAACTTTATTGTATTAATCGCGAAAAAATTACACTCAATGTTCAGAGGTTCCACTCTATAAAATCCGTTATAGTGGTCTCTTCTAAAAATAGATATCGACGTCAGAGCGGATTCCTCGCATGACTCTTTAAAAGTAAGAAGTCACGTGGTTTTCTATTTTTTAAAAAATAGCTATCTCTGCAGCGTGTCTCGGATAGGAAAGACCTGTTTGCAATGACGAGTGGGGATTTATGATTGACTGTTCGCAAAGATCTTTGGCATCGATGAACAGCATTTTGATAGACCTTTTTCATTTACCAATGACATATTTGGTTATTTGAAGAAAAAGATTTGGTCAAAACTGTCGGATACCATCTTGAAAATCTGTCAGATGTATATAGAAGATCATCGTCTTTTACTCTCCATTCATCGCCCGTAGGACATTTAGTTCACTTTTTCGCCGTTTCTGGTAATGATATTTCATTGGTCGCTTCATTGTCCGATGAAGATTTCAGTCCAATGACCAAGCTCGGTATTTCATTGTTAGAACAGACTTGTCAAAATGGCGACGTCATTGTTATACTTCTAGCCTCCGCGCTGAAGAGTATGGATTTTGTAAGCAGTATTATGATTGGACAATTCTTGTTCTTTTCAGTTCGACAAGACAACAGAAAATTTACACAAAAAAACAAACAAAAAACAACAAAAAAAAAAACAACAACAAACAAAACAAAACCCACGGTCGATGAATGTAGTAAATAGTAAAACGAAACAGTCGAGCGTGGATATCCGACGATGATATATGTGTTTATGGAATTCTAAAACTATTCAACAAGTTGGCTGGAATGAAACAAAACGAAGCTCTGTATTTAGAACTTTTTTTTATCTCCAATGTACCTTTTTTATAACCAATGAATCGCATATCCTTTTGTTGTCCATAAATCACCTTTGAACTCGTGGCTTATCGAAAATTGACAATCGGTGTTACTTAGAAAATACATGTCAAGTTAAGTAATGCATTTTTATAAACAGTTTTCCTAGGTAGATAAGTAATCTTTATATACAATACATGTATGTTAATATTTTTAACCATAAAATACAATCGAGTTCTGTCAGGTGACAACTAAATATTGGATACAAAATATCTAAATTGTTTGTATTATAAACAATTTACGTCCTTGCATTTAACACGTCGTCTAGTTATTGAAGTTGAGTGTGGCTGGTGTATGGACGGGCGACAGTTTCCACGCGCCGGCCTGTGTCACTCTATTAAGTTATTAAAATTGTGCTATAAATAATATCAAATGACTTGATTCTGTTTCATTGGCTTATACATATATACTAGTGGAAAAAAGAAACGCAACTACCGCTCTATACTCAATTATTTCATGAATTAAGTAGCGCTGCAAATGCAGCACGTGCATTTCGAAATTATGTTTCTGGTGGCCCTTTGCTTTCTTTTCTCGGACACTGTTAAGTGTACCATATTCCCTAGCGATTGTGACTCATATTTTAGCAGAGGTTTTGCTCAGTTTAAACAAAACTACAACAACGTTATTTGTATCGACTAAAAAGTTGCGTTTCTTTTTCCCCTAGTATATATACATTATATAACATTAATAAGAGTATATGACAAAGTCCTATGAGCATTGCAACATATACCAAACTCAGAAAAGGCACAGAACAAACGTATTTCACATGCAAGCCAAGCGAAAAGCAAGAACAAACCCGTGATGAGTCATTTAACGAAAGGAGCAAACCCGACAGTCACATGAAAACCTTTTTTTTACTGATTTTGGCTGGCTTGAGGGAAATATTTGAAATTAACCACTTTACACGTTTTTCGTAAAAAAATCCGACAGTTTAGGAATAACTGAGTCAAGTACTCTTTTGGTATTAGTGACACTTGGTTGTCCCACATAGTTTTGACCCCTGAACACATTTAAAAGTCCATCCTGGCCATCCCGAGAAAATATCAGACGAATGTGAGCGACGATCACGCTGTTGAGCTAGCTCCCAGTTCCGCCATTTTGGAGAAATGGGTAACCCAATGACGTCATGGAAAATCCCCATCATGTGGCGAAAAATTACTAAAAATAGCTACGAAACGAAGCAACGACGAATGCTATTCAAAACCGGATCATACCGAGTGCCGATGTTTACCGAAGTTAGTTACAGTTCCAGAACCTTAAATTATATCAGTCGGTCTTCTTTTCGCGGCTCACTTTGCGTAGTGGCAAAATCGCCGATATGTAACTCATCTGACTGCATAGCCTCTCACCGCGTGGGTTCGAATCCCGTTCGGGGCGAATGACTGTTGAAAGGTCTTCCAGCTTACCTGCGGTGCGCCGGTGGTTCTACCCAGACATTTGCTTGGTGTCTTGCTCCATTGAAACAGCTATAATGATTATAATTGGTCGCTGCGATGTATCTTAAAAACTAATACATAAATATTAAAATAATACGAATATAAAAATCGACCATTTTCGCCTTTTTCCCTATGAAAAAATCGACCATTTTCCGCCTTTTTCCCTATGAAAAAATCGACCATTTTCGCCTTTTTCCCAATGAAAAAATCGACCATTTTCACCTTTTTTCCAATGAAAAAAATCGACCATTTTCACCTTTTTCCCTATGAAAAAAATCGACCATTTTCGCCTTTTTCCCAATGAAAAAATCGACCATTTTCGCCTTTTTCCCTATGAAAAAATCGACAATTTTCGCCTTTTTCCCTATGAAAAAAAATCGACCATTTTCGCCTTTTTCCCAATGAAAAAATCGACCATTCTCGCCTTTTTCCCAATGAAAAAAATCGACCATTTTCGCCTTTTTCCCTATGAAAAAATCGACCATTTTCGGCTTTTTCCCTATGAAAAAATCGACCATTTTCGCCTTTTTCCCTTTAAAAAAAATCGACCATTTTCGCCTTCCTCCCTATGATCCAAAATCAACTTCGTACCTACAGGCGTATGGCAAATCTTGTCCGAGCAATGCGAAAACATTGATGTTTCATTTAGATATATTATTTATCGCAAATTCAAAGGGAAGTTGTTGACAGCGTTGTCATAATTATTACACGCATTTATGATTCTTTGTTGTCAATTAAGATAAACTGGCAGAAGAAAGAGGAAATAAATCACAACCTTTCGCTGTGCTTGTTCTATATTTCATCGCACTTTATATGAGATAATTTAATTAAATACATAACAAAATACCACGAAAAGAAATACTTTAAATAAGGTTAAGCGGTAAACCATAATGTTTATTTTCATGACGTCCCGAACGATAACGTTGAGTCTAAACACTAGTTCTTTGTGTCAATTTTTCTTGACAATTTAAACGCGGCGATATTTATCAATGCATTGCATAATTTGCAGATAAGAAGTATGTTTAAATATTTTTACATCACCAAAATGGCTTTCTCTACATGCCATTAACTAAACCAGACGCGTATTTTAAGGTTTTCGGTAGCAAATTTCGGGTTGATTTCTCTTACGTATGAGACAAAAAACAACGCCAACGTACTTAACTTATCTTTATGAATGTGAAAAGGCGTTAAAATAGATGATATTTTAGGATAAGTGCACACTGGTTAAAAAAAAACAACTTTTACCAAAATTTGACAGAAGGTCGCGGAATTTGTACCCCATTAGTACTTTTAAGAGATAATTAACATAATAAATGTATTTTCCTTCGAATATATAAAGCAGTAGGAATTATGGTGGCTGATTTCTGCCATTTCGCGTCTTTGCTGTGTGCAGCTGACAGAAGTGAAGTGACAAAAGCTCAGGTGCTAGAGCGTCGGCTTGCGGATCAGGAGGTCGTGGGTTCGAACCCCGGCCGGGTCAAACCAAAGACTTTAAAGTTGGTAGTAGTGGCTTCCCTTCTAACGCTCGGGGCTAAGGGGACAGCATTACGCCTGACTCGTCGGTGTCAGTATAATGGACCGGCCGGGTTCAGTCCATGTGCACCTCAAAAGTGCCGCTGTGCTATAATGATAGAAATGTCGCTGCGCAGTATCGGCAAAAATGCCGGCTAATCCCATCCCATCCCACCCCATCCCACATACATTATTTGTTTCGGTGGAATAAAGATGAAATATGATCTATAAATCCAAAATCAGTTTCCTTTTATTGTAATACAAAGGCTTCGGATATAAATTGGATACACACCTTCGTTACTAAGCAGACTAACATTGTAAAACAAAGACGTGTAAAGAAAAGGGGACAAAATATAAATCAATTTTCATATTATTTATTTTATAAAATATGTGTAAAGTGTGATATAATCTATATATTTGCCGTAGGATGAATAAAAGCTGTTACATTTATAAAACATAAGATTTTCTATATTTACAGGTGGAATCTGACGTTTGACGTGTATAAAATTCACTCTGTTCGATAAAATGATAACACTTTATTGGTATTGGAAAGTCAAATCCGAAAAAATGGTATTGAGTAATGATATGACGAATTTTTTTTTGAAACAGCGTTTGTGGTGTCCATGGTTACTCACAATCGGAACACCTCGGATAATTCACGAATCATCACTCGGATGTATGAGAGAGAGAGAGAGAGAGAGAGAGCGAGAGAGAGAGAGAGAGGGAAAGAGAGAGAGAGACACAGAGAGAGAGAGACACACACAGAGAGAAAGACAGAGAAAGAGAGAGAGAGACAGACAGAGAGACAGAGAGAGACAGAGAGAGACAGAGACACAGAGAGAGAGACACAGAGAGAGAGACACAGAGAGAGACAGAGAGAGAGAGACAAAGAGAGACAGAGAGAGACACAGAGAGAGACAGAGAGAGAGACAGAAAGACGGAGAGAGAGAGAAAGAGAGAGACAGAGACAGAGAGAGAGACAGAGAGACAGAGAGAGAGACAGAGAGGGACAGAGAGAGAGAGACAGAGAGAGAAAGAGAGAGAAAGAGAGAGAGAGAGAGAGAGAGAGAGAGTAAGGGACCCCAGCTTCGAGCAGTCAAGAGACAAAATTTTCATTTAAAACTTGGTATCTTTAAGCTTACATGTGTTTTCAAAACTCTGCTCCTTTACTTGGTGTGTGTGTGTGTGTGTGCGTGCGTGCTTGCGTGCGTGTGTGTGTGTGACTGTGTGTGTATATGTGTGATATGTGTGTGTATATATTTTTATATATATATATATATATATATATATATATATATATATATATAGATAGAGAGAGAGAGAGAGAGAGAGAGAGAGAGAGAGAGAGAGAGAGAGAGAGAGAGAGAGAGAGAGAGAGAGAGAGAGAGAGAGAGAGAGAGAGAGAGAGAGAGAGAGAGAGAGAGAGAGAGAGAGAGAGAGAGAGAGAGAGAGAGAGAGAGAGAGAGAGAGAGAGAACGTAAGGGACCCTAACTTAGAGCAGTCATGAGACAAAATTTACAATTAAAGTTTCGTATCTTTAAGCTTACATGTATGTGTTTTCATAACTCTATTCCTCTACTTGGTTGGTAGGGGTAAGGGGGTGGGGTGGGGGTGGGGGTGCATCCTCCATACCCCCTTTCTGGTTCCATCTCTGGATTAAACTACAAATTTTAAATTCAAAAACACCTTGACAAATATAAACTAAGCACAAAATCATTAATGAAGCAAAAAATAATAATATTTAAAAAACTTAAAATTACACAATTACCATTAAAACACACTTAAAATACACACTCTCACTTTTGTTTAAAACCATTTTAATTTTGAAGAATGCTGTTAGAAAGTGTATTTGTTTGAAATTAAATTTAAAAAAGACAAATAAACAAAAACAACCACATTTCTTTCAGAACGAATATAAAACGCTAAAATCACAATTGCATACTGTACGCGCTTTTGGCTTGTTTTTAATTAATCGCACACACCTCAGTTATAAAACGCTAAAATCCCAGTTGCATACTGTACGAGCGTTTGGCTTGTTTTTAATTAATCGCACACACCTCAGTTATAAAACGCTAAAATCCCAGTTGCATACTGTACGCGCGTTTGGCTTTTTTTTATTAATCGCACACGCCTTAGTTATAAAACGCGCGTCTTGTCTTTCAACATACAACAATTTTAAACTTTATTATAAAAAATTCATAATCTACCTAAAAGTGGTATACGACAGTTTGGACTATCCCCCCCACCCCCTAAAATAACCAAATAAGTCATTGTTGCCTAAAATGGCTTTACAAAATGCTTTTCATTGATGCAATAGATAAGTGAGCATAAATAGCCACTCGTCCTTGCAAATAGGAGTTTTCTATCCTAGCTACGTTGCAGATATAGCTTTTTTTAACTTAAAAAACCACGTGACCATTTACGTTTGCTATTACGCTACATAATCATCCGGGTAATCAGCTTTGACGTCGATATCTATTTTTAGCAGAGACCACTATAGCGCATTTTATAGAATTGGAAAAGAATAAACATTTAGAGAGATTGTTTTTCGCAATTAGTACTTTTTTGTGTTCAAAGAAGTGTTAATTAAGCCTAAATTAATAGTTTATAGAAAAAGTATGTCCCAATTTCCCCATTATTAAAGTTAGATATTGTTACATGTATTTGAGTCATGCTAATTTCCGAAAAACACGTTTAAGTAGCATTATATCCGTTATTTTTTCAGATTTGACATTTTCTACATATCAGTTCTTGAAAAAATAACTATTTCTTCTAAATACTATTTCCCTTTTCTTAAAAGGACAATTAGTTTTTTTTATACAACACAGCGATTTATGGTCATTATTTCGTCGTCCATTTATTTTCGCGTAAAAATATCTCATACAACAGTCTGGGTAGAACCACCGATGTACTGAAGATCAGCCAAAATGAAATTTTACAATAAATATATCACTCCGAACCCACCTGGTGAGAAAGGTGCGCTGTATTTGCATTTACATGTACATGTATATACATATGATAATGATTTGATAGTGAATTTTAAAGAAAGAAAACAACAACAGATGACTGTTTACAGGTGTCGTTCATTAAGAACTGTGTCACACGGAGGGTACATAATACAAAACACAAATGATACATTTAAGTGAATTTTGATACAGAAAAAAAAAAAACACATAAAATATCAATATAAGATGCAATGAAGGGAATGCAAATTAGGGTAAAGGGAAATAACCTTTATAGTATAAATGCATGAAACAGTGCACGGTTGTCTCCCCTAAATAACTCCTTGAAGCCCTTATTTATGCATTAACGTGTCGGAATATTTGCACAAAAGTGTTACCGACGTGAAATAAAATGCTAATTAATAGCCGGTTTTGTCAATATTTTTTATGCATTATCGCCCTCAAATACATTCCACAATAGCCTAGCAACAGGATAAAAAATAATTATAACAAAAATTATTATAAAATGAAAAATCACAATGCTATAACCGTCGTACCAATTCCAAACAAACGTATTAATTTTAATGTAACAATAAGAAGAAACCAAAAACAATGACAAAAAACTCAAGTGAATGTTAAGTAAAATAAGATGTTTATGTTATTCTTAATGGATATTATGCATAAAATTAATATTAAACAACAGAAGCTCCGATTAGGTATAAAATTTTGAGCAATATTTTCTTGAACAAAAGTCTGGCGTGGCATAGTGAACTTTTTTTCTGTAAACAGATGTCTTCTCGTGAATTGCTATTGCTTCAGGACGCTGCTTCAAAACTCATGTATTCAACTTAATTAATTGTTCAATTTAATTTTTATTTGTTTTGTTTTTGAAATAAATTGCAGCGACCATTAATGATCACTATAGTAACGTCCAGCCTTTTGTTGGAGGAAGACTCAAGACACATATCTAGGTAGAACCACCGGCGCACCGCAAGTCAGCTGGAAGACCTTCTCACATTAAGTCCTTCGTTCCGAATGGGACTCTAACCCACGCAGTGAGAGGCTAAACAGTCAAAGGAGTTACAAATCGGCGACTCTACCACTACGCCACGGGCTCCCCTAATTTTGATTTGGGCCATCCTTTATGGCCTGTCCTTTCCTGACAACATGCATTCGTAGCAAAAACAATTCTCTTTTCAAAAACGGGTTTCTTTGCATGTATGTTGGCGTACAATCAACAAATGCTTAATGCCACTGCAATTTGACTTTAAAACTTTCTTGCTTCGAACTATAATTTAAAACATATTGATTTGTCTTCCACACGGATATAGACTGAAAATAAACAACAACACCCCAACACAAAAAAAAACTCGAGTTTCTTGGTCTTATATCACATTTGCAATATTGACGAAATCTTTGGCTAAAAAAGTTCACTGCAATGCCTAGCACAGTATTAATTTATAAACTTCAATATATTACACCTTATATCCCAAACATAATGCATAAAATCATATTCTCAGTACCATCGCTTACGTCGTCGTCGTCGTCGTCGTCGTCGGTAAAATTCGTCATCCTTCATTTTCTTACTTTTACGAGACAGTGTGTGCACTGAATGCGTTTTTTTGTATTCATACACTATTTAAATTTACAAGTTGCGTCAGACGCACCTTAGTTAACGACTATTAACACATATCGCCATTTAAATACTTCGGATCACTTGATATTAGCTGCCGTTTAAAATTCACAAACAAATTCTCGATGATTTGTCCCACTAGAATGTCTGTTGCATTGTGGGCTGCCACTCTTAGAACAAAGACGCCATCAAACTTTAGGTAAGACAGCACAAATCTGTTCACCATCCGCCGATCGCTCTCACTACGTGGCGCTATCAACTTCCTTAAGATCAAATACTTCTTTATGTACTCGATTCGCCTTATCGGGAACATGAGCGCGTAGAAATATGAACACAGCGAACAAAAACTGACGATTACAAGAAAAACGAGCCAAAACCAGATGAACAGAAATATTTTAGAATTGAATAAATTGATTGGAAGCACGCATTGAACCGTCCATCTTTGCACGTTGGCCATTTGTCTAATTTGGAAATCACATAGAGTTACTCGAGGAAAGCGAGGGGAAGTTTTCAAATATTCTGGATTATCGTCTGCTAGACCAGTTAAAATCTCGAACCCCCATCCTGAAAAGTTTTCCCCGAGAAACGCATTTAGAGCGAAGTAGTGCAGAATCGCGTTTAGGAAGTAGAGCACCTTGACAAACATGTGTGACGTCACGAAGAAGTTGCCATAACGACGTCCGCAGACGAGACACGTGTATTTGGAGACCTTCTGTTTCCATTGGTGGCAACAATGGCGGCGATATTGTTGCGCGGATTCGAGCCAGATGTGGAGATATTCTGTCAGCTCGTTTAATTTCTCGTCCCGCTCGTGCCTTGGCGCCAGTTGTAGCTCGTAAATCATTGTCACTACCTGGTAATGAGGAAACCGAAAGATAATCGTTAGAACAGAACAGAACAGAACAAAACAGAACAAAACTTTCTTATACTTATATATTTATTGTCTTACCAACTAAGGGGCTCGGATTAATGCTCAATTGCCGACCCGATTAGCGGGAGAAAGGAATAATCGTGCCTTATCACCTTAGATGTCTACTTTGAACGCGCCTGTCCGTCTGTTGGACACCGATATCGGACCGGAAGTGCAAAATTGGAGCATTTTTTAATTTTTTCAAACCACGAAAATGCTTTTTTGATCAAAACCACGAAATTTAATGCCCATGAAATAAAATGATTTCACAGTAACTCAAACTGAAACATACAGTACATGAGTATACAAAAGAAATATAATGGAAACACAAGATGAAATATGAAGGACACACGTGACATGGTAGAAACGACAGTTTTAGAAATAAAAAAATAAGTCTGAGTTTGTTCAAATAACTTTGTCCAAAGAAGGTGAATAGAATTTACAGCTTGCTGATCATGTCTTAAATATTCAAACATAGATTTTTTTTTTCGGAAATCAAAACAAACATAGATTTTTTTCGAAAATCAAAACAAACATAGATTTTTTTCGAAAATCAAAACAAACAGATTTTTTTCGGAAATCAAAACAATATTGAAAAAAGGTCTTACTGAAACGGGCTATAGAATGTTTATTGCGGGCGTGTGATTTAGAATTACGTCACTCGTCACTGATTGGTCGGCTGGATTAAGAATTTATATTTAAATTTATATTGCGTGTAAAAGTTCCCAGACCGTGTTTGTCAGCTGAGTAAAGTAGGTCAATTGAGTGGCGTGTACTGGTTTCAATTTGTGGATGTTTATTTGAAAGTGTTGATTAAATAGTGTTATTCCATATTATTGGATATTATTGCATTAAATAGTGCTATTCCGCGGATAAATTGTTATAATTCCGAGGGTCGTCGACCTGTGGTGAGTAACTTTGAGTATTTGCTTTATTTGTGTCTAGCGTGTAATTTTCTTTAGGCCCTTTGACTTAAATGTGTCCATAATAATATTTGTAAACTTTGATATAACAGTCTCTTTATTGATGATTCGTTCATTATTTGTTGAAATTTAAGAATATTTGGGTGTAAATAAGCATCTAGGTATAAATGTTTTTTTTTTTTTCGGATTTCATGGCAAATTAACAAGAAATGCATTTCATCACCTATGTCATTTTTGTCATAGAAAGTGCTTTTTCTGTCATTTAAAGATAAGTCTAGATAGTACGTGTGAATGTATTCATTTATCAATTTAAATAAAAATAAAATATTCCACATTTTCGAAGTGAAAGAAATGTTTTAACTATCTCCTTTGTGGTAAGGTATTCATATACTTTATATTAGAAATATAATAAATTTTATTTTTAATTTGCTTATTTTTATTTAGAAAGTGTCCAAGCTTCTTAACACAGTCAGTAAGATTCCATTTTGTGCACATGCTTCAGTCTTAAGTGTTTTTCAAACGTATGAAAAGTGGAAAAATCAAGTTTTCTACAGTAACTATATACCAAATACCTATCCTCAAGGGAGGTAAGAATGTAGTTTTTAATAATAGTAAGAGTTAAGCCCCTTTTAATACGAAAACAGGGATTATACATAGCTTAATTTTAAAAGCAAATACTAAGTGAATTAAAATTGAAACAGAGGGCTTACTTAGTTAACATTTTGCTGTTTTATTATAACCATTATAGATAAGTGCGATTGGATTTTATGTATACATGTATCGTTTAAGAAATCTAGAAAATAAGTGAAAATTTATTCTTTAAAAAATAAAATTAGAAAGAAAATATATAAAGAGCTTCATTTTATTTGTAAATACTTAGTGAATTAAAATTGAAACAGAGGGCTTACACAGTTAACATTTTAGATTGTTATGTTATTCTAAACGTACAGAAAACAGCGACTGAATTTTGTGTATACATGTATCGTTAAAAAAAATCTAGAAAATAAGTGAAAATTTATTCTTTAATAAATAAAATTAAAAAGAATATATATAGAGAGCTTCATATTATTGGTAAATACTTAGTGAATTAAAGTTGAAACAGATCATTTACGCAGCATAATCGGTAACTACTACATTCATCATATTTGATAAATTATTTACATTATTGGTAAATTTTCTTTCATCTTATCGAACTGAATAGAAAAACAATTGCCCAATCATAATACTGCTTACAAAATCCATACTCTTCAGCGTGGAGACCAGAAGTACAACAATGACGTCGCCATTTTGACAAGTCTATCGAAACAATGAAAGAACGAGTTTTATCATTGGACTGAAATCTTCATCGGACTATGAAGCGACCAATGAGATATCATTACCAGAAACGGCGAAAAGTGAACTAAATATCCCACGGGTGATGAATGGGAGAGGAACGGAAAGGATCGGTTGTGGGTTACGCACTTTACATTTACGATTCTTATGCTATTATAAACATTACGGAAAAAGACGTTTGCATTTTGTGTATACATGTAACTTCATAACCACTATACCAATTACTCTTAATGTCGGCTTTATTATTGAATATCTGTTCCTAAGCATTTCGCGACAGTGTGAACAATTTCACATTCTACACATTGCAAACATGTTTGCTTTGTTTGTTTTGTTTGTTTGTTTGTTTGTTTGGGGTCATCGTCCCAAATTGTAAAAACACGACTCTACTAATAACAATAAAAAAAGAAAGAAATATCAAATAAATGATGATGGCGAGGGAACCGATGATGTATTTTCAACCATGTTATTCACATAATAATCCCACTGTTAATACATATGTAACAACAGAAAACATCTGTATATTAAACTTCATACAAAACGGTTGCCAAGGTTACCTTATCAATGCTTATGGTCTTGTCCCGTAGGTAATTTTCAACTCTTTTGTTCACATAGTATTCCAGCATTAATACATATTGAAGAATAAAATCAAGAAGATTAAACTTTTTTAAAATGGTTGCCATCGTTACCTTATCAATGCTGATAGCGCTAGTGCCGATTATGTTTTTTTAGCCCTTTTGTTCAAATACCGTAGTATTCCCGCAAGAAGCGCAATTGTAACAACAGAAAATAGTTATATATTAAACTCCATAGAAACGGTTGCCATAGTTACCTTATTAATGGAGACGACACTAGTGCCGATTATGGCTTTTTAACCCGTTTGTTCAGATACCGTAATATTCCTGTAAGTAGCATATTTGTAAGAACAGAAAAAAATGTATAGATTAAACTCCATAGAAACGGTTGCCATGGTTACCTTATCAATGCTAATGGCGCTAGTACCGATGATGGCTTTCCAGACGGTCCTGGGTACCTTGAACAGGAGCGCCATGAAGAGGAGGATCATGGGAACCCACTGGTAGTACGTCAAAATGGCGTCATTCTTCTCCGAGTCCTGGCTGGGAATGACGTTTTCCATCGGCACATAGTACGTGTTGGAGACCCAACATACCTGGATTTGAGCGAGAGAGAGAGAAGAAATGGATATTTAAGCTATTTAATACAAATGAAATATTAAAACTGATTGATAACCCATTTATGGCTATCGTTTTTTGTTGTATTTTACAATCAATTTTATAATGGTGACAATAGTTTTGACACTCAAGGTCATTGTTGTGACACTCAAGGTCATAGTTGTGACAGTCAATGTCATAGTTGTGACAGTCAAGGTCAAAGTTGCACAGTCAAGGTCAAAGGCTTAACAATCAAGGTTATAGCTGTGAAGCAAACGGCACAGAATCACTAAACGACAGAGAAAAGAACCACGTATGACGCGGTTTTTAAGTGCAGCTTGCAATTACGAAAGAGAAGCAGTCATTAATAGTAAATCGCATCTGTTCTGCGAGGTCTTCTTTAACAAAAGAAGCCGAGTATGCCCGATGTTAAGAATGCAGCTTGTAATTACAAAATGATGTTAAACAAGGAAGAAGGCAAAGTAGCAGAAGGTTTCGTTCCCATGCTGCAATCAGAGTTATCGTTCGTTACTTTCACACAAGGTATTAATTCGACATTGCCAGAGAGTTTGAAGTTCCCAGAATACGTATCTTCAATTCAAAAGTGCATGCTTTCTACGGCGCCATGGATGTCTTACATCCGGGCATCTTTCTTTGTCTCTGTTACCTGGTTCGCATAATTTACATGCGCCTCTGTAAACTGTGCCGGGCACCAGCACTGTATGGGGTCCCCAGCGTACTGTTTGGTGCTGACCACGATCGCGAATATGACCAGGATGATGGTGGTGTAGTGGTGGCTGAACCTGTCTATGACGTCATCATCGTTTCTTGTCCGGCCCAGTCCAGTCTGGGCCCCGAGGTTTCCGACAACCTTGTCCAACCTGGGAAGATGGAATCGGAGAAGTTAACAGCGGTGATGGGGATAGTGATGATGATTATAATGATTATGGTGGTTGTGATGATTATGATGATTATGATGATGATGGTGACGATGATGATGACAATGATGATGACAATGATGATGAAAATGATGATGATGATGAGGAGGAGGAGAAGGAGGAGGAGGAAGAGGAGAAGGATGATGCCTTAAAGGTAACGTGCGACAGTCTTTCTGTCCTATAACTTAACAACCAAGTTGTTTTGCCTGTGACATATATTGCCGTTTCGACGTTTTGACCCCGATTTTGCCATATCGTGCTCCGGGTGAAGCAAAGTTGGGTGGGTTTTATGTGTTGGAGCCATTTACACTAGAACTGTGCCGCATATAATGTGTTATAAAGGAAGTCTACAAATATGAATAACAACTCTCATATAAGATGACAGGATGCCTTTTTTTGTAATATATATATATATATATATATATATATATATATATATATATATATATATATATATATATATATATATATATATATATATATATATATATATATATATATATATATATATATATATATATATTACAAGAAAGGCATCCTATATATTTCCTCGCATCATTAACAACAAAACTCCATTACCCACGTTAATAAAAATATTGTATATTCTTCTATTTTTATTCAATTTTTACCGGCCGCGATAGCTCAGGTGGTAGAGCGTCGGCTTGCGGATCGGGAGGTCGTGGGTTTGAACCCCGGCCGGGTCAAACCAAAGACTTTAAAGTTGGTAGTAGTGGCTTCCCTCCTAACGCTCGGGGCTAAGGGGACAGCATTACGCCTGACTCGTCGGTGTCAGTATAATGGACCGGCCGGGTTCAGTCCTTTGGGCACCTCATAAGTGCCCCTGTGCTATAATGATAGAAATGTCGCTGCGCAGTATAGGCAAAAATGCCGGCTAATCCCATCCCATCCCTATTCAATTTTAACAATTGGTTATTCAGGGGATGTAAGTAGAACTAAAACAAATGTTGTGAGGATTTGATTATCTCCCTTGCCTATGTTCTCGCTTTTAAGAAGCTCTGGCACAATTTACAGACTGTCGTTAACTCGCGTGATTCATTGTGCGTTGTTGGATAATTTGTTTCATTTTAGTATGTCAATAAATATAATTCGGTTAATTTTATTACCAGCGCTATGATTGCTTTCACCAATGTGTTACTTTGCCGTATTCCACATAACTGTTACAAGTACATTTGGATAATAATGAAGTGTGTTAGACTTATCTCCCCTGCATCATCCTTTCAATCGTCGAGAGACAGTATCCATTCGACGTAGATACAAGAAAACCGTTTATGCGAAGCGTCAAAGGCGTCGCAAAAATTAAAACAAATTTAAAAGAAATTGTTAAAAAGCGCAATTGAAGATGGTATCGGGCAGCTTTCTTTATTAATATACATGTAAATAATAAAATAAAATAAAAATAGAACTCCATGTACCGAATTATGGCCCGTATTTTATTAGAACTATGAAAATCCGCAAAACAGACTTTTCCCATGTGCAATTTTCAGTGAGCATTCCATATATAGACGTCGCGCTCCAGTGCCTACCAATAATGCGCCTGTATATATTATGCCTTTAAAGTTTGATATCCAACAGTTTGAACCAAAGTCTTCTTTCACAAACAACCCAATAAACCGTTCTTAACCGAAAACGTTCTTAGAAATTCTATTAATTGATGCCCTATATCTATGAGATAAGTTCAGGATAACAACTCCCTTGTCTTTACAAGCATTTCATATCTTAGCCATGCTGAACCGTTAGTTATTTTTGAACTAGGAAAATCACGTGACTTTTGACTTTTTACGAGCGCATTTTTGCGATTTTATAATTATCCGGGTAAACCGCTTTGGTATCGATATCTATTTTTAGCAGAAATTCCCATCGTACTTGTGTATAGATTTGAAAGAATGAACACTTACAGCGATTTATTTTTTGATTTGTGCTGTCAATGAACGGGGGTGTTATTACTTACTTATTTATTTATTTATTTATTGGGTTTATCGTCCCACCAACAGGGGTGTTATTACATTATCGTCTGTACATCATCGTCGGACACCCACGACCGATCCATTCCGTTACTCTCCATTCATCGCCCGTGGGATATTTAGTTCACCGTTTCTGGTAATGATTTTTCATTGGTCGCTTCATAATCCGATGAAGAATTCGTCTCTCCTTCCAAAATGACGTCATCAGTGCAAAGTGACTTCAAGTTTCCAGATACCTAGTTACCTCCACATGTACGAAATGTAAGCGTTGTTTTGATTGGTTGATATTTATTCAAATTTATTTCTCAATACGCCGATATCGTAGATAAAAATATCCACGGTGTATGAATGAAGTGAAACGTATTACGTAGCTGTGGGCTCCGACGTTGTCTTTACATAGACGAGAGTATGAATATGAGATTGTGGGTAAGATATGTATTTAACACAGTCAAACTGTCAGATAACTTCCTGAACACCTGCCATTATACCAAAACCCAGTAACATTATACTGACACCAAGCCGGCCAGTCGTGTAATTTATTCGAGCGTAAGGAAGGAAGCTATACCACAACCAGTTTTTACGTACACCGCGGCCCGGGTTTGAACCCGACGCCCGCAATAACCTGAGACGGCGCTCCAAAGATTGCATAAACAAGGAAATACCTGTAAGCATATCAAGGGAGTAAAGCTTTGTGAAATGATCCTGTAAATATTACTGTAAATACTTTACAAAAACTTAAATGGCATGTCAGACATTTGTGTTATTCTTTATTTATAAATACACCAGAATCTTGGAAGTTTTTGTGTCATTCAAATGTGTTCGTGCATACAATAACACGGAAAGTATGGCAAGTTTATCTGCCTGCTTGTGGTTAGTAGATGCAAAAAAGCTTGGACTGTTTCTAAAATTGCAAATTACGATTCACAAGTAGAGATAGGATTCACGCCCACTGTAATAATGTTTGTGGTATTATTTGTGGCCGACTCATCAGCACCTTACCGGGTTGGGATCGAGTCCCGGCCTGGGCGAGAACTTTCACGTGTGTGTGTGTGTGTGTGTGTGTGTGTGTGTGTGTGTGTGTGTGTGTGTGTGTGTGTGTGTGTGTGCGTGGCGGGGTCCAGCTAACCTGTGGTGCGCCGGTGGTTCTACCCAGAGTTAAGTTTGGGGCTTTTTCTCCTTCAATAATAAGCAGGACGTCGCTAATATGACCATGATGCTGCATGCCGGTGGGATGTAACAAAAACAACCACAAATCAACAACAACAACACACAACAACAACAACACACACCAGCAACAAACAACAAAACAAAAACAACCCCAAAAAACAAACGAAAATGTAGCCTTCAGTGGTTACTGCTGAAAACAATACGTCCATTACAATCATTGTGTGTAGATGGTTAGTAAAGCGGTGCGTTTCTAGTATCGACGAGTGTTTGGTGATATTTGGGAATTTCTACCAATGTAAGTCGTTTTGATATTCATCCGAGCTGACGTCATAAGTATGTCAAAAGTGAGGTTAGACAGCTACGCCGAAAAAAATAGGACACGACAAGCCGCTTTAAGCATTATATTTCAAGAAAATAATGTTTTGTTTAAATCGGCTTTGATCTAAGTTTGTCCATAATGGCGGACATCACCTTTAATTCTCCAGTTCACCTGTAATTAGTGACTAACTTTCATCGTTTACCGCGCGATAATTCGCTGCTTTAATTCATTTATGACAAGAATGTTGTTTACACAAAACGAATACCACAAAATTAATGGAAACACATTCTTCCGCGATTATATCGTCGCGAAATAGTCCCAAACCATTGCTAGACATTATCAGACCTATTGCAAAAATACCGTAAATAACTATACATTGATTCCAAGTTATGACCCTTTTGCATATTTTCCTGAGCAAAAACGGCGTAAAAATGCGTCAGATTAGCGTTGATAAGATACCAACAGACACACACAGACTCGTTATTCCACAAAATTCATTATTATTTTATGGCCATTTATCCATAAAGCGACGGTTAAGAAAAGCGCCTGGTTCATACTCTTCCCCGCCAAAATCATATGCAGCCTTCTGCAGAGTTATGGCCCCTGATCATTGGATATAGTCGGAAATCCCGTTAAGCCAGACAAATCAGATGGCGCCATGCCCCGAATACTCCCAACCGCACGCCACATTGATACGTATCAATCTGATCACCTCGGCCTTTATGCTATGCAAGAGACCTCTGACATAATAAGGCGCCATCTTGGATCTACTTTGTGTGTCTTAGTTTTAATACTGGGTATTTAATGTTGACTTTTCAATTTTCCGTAAATCATATAGATTGTATTGATAAAAAAAATCGTTGTTATTGCAAGATATACTCAACTAAATGATATATATATAATTTGTTACTTTCTCGCGAACGGACACTGTTTCATAACTCAGGCGACGCACTTTGGTGTATTCTAGAGCTATGTACGAGGTGTATTTTACGAACCATACGGAAATACCCGAAGTTTTACGATTGTGATACGTATATTATACACATGGTTGAAGTGGAGCAGCACGGGGCTAATTTCTTGCTCAAGGGGCTATAAGCGACGATTTGACCGAGGTTCAAACCACGGACCTCGTGATTCAGGGTCGTGCATCTTATCATTCTAATACCTGTTTCTTCGAATTGTCAGGATTAGCTTGTGGTAGTGTTGTTTTGTAACATTTTTTTTTTCAAAATTTGCAAGAAAAGAAAAAAAAATCGTATTATTATTTATTTATCTCTTTTTTTGCTTAATTGTATTTAAAAATAATGAGACAAAAATATTAGGCTTTTGTTTTATTTGATGAGACTTAAGGGATTAGTTTTAAACAGAAATTAACCCAAATAAATTCAATGACAAATAAAGCTAAGCCTATGTTGCACTTGGTTACGTCTACGTTACAATTTATCGCTTTAAAGCAAGAAAATTCAAGTAAGATGCTTCGTTTAAATTGGCAACAATCTCATTTTACCCATTATGGCGGATATCGCCATTAATGTCTACAGCTCAGCAGTAACTAGTAATTTTCGCATATCGTTTGAGAGACATTAATGAATAGTCTCCCCTGAATAATCCCTCAATGTAAGTTGGTCTTTTCATTTGTTTTGAAGTCAGGCGAATTGCAGGTCGGTGACTCTACCATTACGTCACGGACGCCCCCCCCCCCCCCCACCACACCTACCTCGTTAAATGAGACACATTAATGAGTAGTCTCCCCTGAATAATCCCAAAACGCAAGTTTGTCCTCTCATTTGTTTTACTCGGTTTTTTATGCTTGTGCTCTTTGGAGTGTATGTTGACTTTTCTGCCTTTCTTGTGATACCCAGGTTAACCATCATCAACAAACACTTCCATTTTCTTTTTTAAATAACAAATCTCTATAAGTATTTATATTGATTTTAAGCTTATATTTATGCAAACGTAAGAAATTCCACTGTTTGTAATTGCAATATGTACAAAGAACATGCGATAAAGTCCAAGAATTCCAACTAAAAGGACCTGCATACTGTTTGGAATACCTCGGATATTAACTAACAAGGGAGACAATTTCTATTTCGCAAAAGTACCCCTTCATTCATGACTAGAATGTACTTAATCTAAAACAACGCTATACGTTAAAAGCTATCGTTTCATTGTATTTTTGTCATATAAATATTTATTTTGTATACATGCATACGGAAATTTATACATATTTAAAAAAACAACAACTTTCCAACCCTGATTAATGAGATAAGATTTACCAGTATGAAATGTGTAAGCGTGTTATTGAGCCATCCCACCAGGGAGACAGAAAATTACCTGTTTATAAACCCACTTATTATACTCAAGTTAATTGGATCTCATTACTTCCAATTACAGTAACGGCAAGGTAATAATTAGTCAGGCAAGTATTGCTGAGAAATTGTGTGCATGTTACAGGGACGGAATAAGAAGGGATTAGCCATGTATATAGCCCCCCACTCCCCCCGCCCCCCTACCCCACTCCCCCACTCCCCCGCCCCCCACTCCCCGCCCCCACTCCCCCACTCCCCCCTCCCCCCGCCCCCGCTAATTTAAGGATGTTACTAAAATAAATATAGATGAAACATAATTTACCCCCCCCCCAATATTTTAATTAGGGTCATCCGACTTCAGTCAAAGTTCACGGTTACGCATCTTCATTTTAACAGTTGATTTACATTCGGTGTTCTCGTTGTTGTATTACTTGGCTTCATATGTAAGCTATTAAGCAACAAACTGTTTTCAAGCATCATCAAAATCCAGCTGCAAGCATAGAATGACCCAGTTTTTGCCTTTCAGCAAAAAAGCATCTTCTAGATCTTTTATTCATACAATTGCTATGTACGATGTTTACGCGCCAAATATCACGTCATCAGATCATCAAACAGATTTCTTTCGCATGACTTCGATTAAAAACAAAGATCACACATCCTTCTCCAAATAAAAAGCCCAAATCTGCCCATGTTATAAAAAAAAAAAACTACACCAAAGCGACCCTCCACGCATTATTCCATAACGTTCTATATACAAACAGTTTAGGTTAGACCAAAAAATATACATCTCAAAGCATTTTCTCCGTGTACAGTAACGCTTGTTTTACATAAGTGCAGTGAACGTTTATATATATTCATGTTTCCTCAAAGCAAATTTCTTCATACTGTTGCATTTCAATTTTTTGCCTCTGCAATCATAACTACTCATTTTCTCTAACCCAGTAATGCTTACAAGTTCTACACTCTTTCTATGTTGTATAAACCCCCCATAATTAACGTAAGTTGAAATCTGTGGTACAAAGAAATACAGGTTTTTTTTTTTTTTTGTAATGACGTCGTTAGTGTTTTCTCATCTGGGTTCGAACCCACGACCCTCCCATCTGGAATCCAACGTCTTAACCACTAACTTATCCGCAGACGCACTCTTTATTTATTTCGAATAAACTACATTCGCTTAAAAACGTGTTTTCGAAAGATTTTTTGTAAAATATAGTATATTTCGAAAACAACATTAATTACAATAGAAATTGAATTGAATGATTTATTCAAAGAATTTTAGGCCTCCGGCCAATAATACAAGTATACAAAATTTTCAGTATTAACAATAAATGAGTTGTGTCCATTGCTATACAAATAAAACACATTCACACTGTTCCAATATACTATAAACAATAGATAATAAGTACATGCATACAAACATGTAATATACCTTTAAATAGCATATTATTCTCATATTGTTTTATAATAATACCCCCCCCCCCCCACAAAAAAAATAAAATAAAAAAAAAAATAAAAAAAAAATAATATAAAAAAAAATAAATAAAAAAAATAAAAAAATAATAACAACAACAACAAATAAACAACAACCAACAAAAAAACAACAACAACAACAAACAAAACAACAACAACAACAAAACCACATCAACAACCGTTGTGCTATAAGCGCCAAGACATTAGGACGATGTGAGATAAATCAGCCACCCTTAGCACCTGATGTAGGTAAGACACTTAAAACAACTTTAGATAGCGGAATAACCCACACAATGGAGGAATAATTTATTATCCGAAAATCCAAGGAAAATTGACATATAGGCATAAGTATAAGACAAATGCATTTTAGGCAGCATTTTTATGACTATATATACAGTCAAAAGGTAATAAGATGGGGTATTAACGTCAGTCAAAACAGAGTATATTTCTCGGAGAGATTGGAATTGGAATACTCGGTACTTTTCGCTGTATTTTGTAGAGGTTGTTTTTAGTCAATGCACGTGATACTGATTATCTCATTGCACAACTAGTAAACTCAATAATAAACTTGGCTTTACTTCTTTTTTATTTCCAAAAGATGAGTTTCTGGGCCAGTTATATATACGTAAAGATAACTTGCCGCGATTTGTGCAGTTTTTTTCTAGCCGGAAAGAAACACCGATGTTATACAATATACTTGCAATGTATAAACTAATGTCGCAGTGATCTCGTCGATTGTAGCCTTAATCGAATTTGTGATGTTAATGATTGTTTTTATACGGTTATTACGGTAAGTGTGCTGTTGTTTTACCTTTGAAGTGCATTGTAGCCAGGCGCGTAGCTGCCTGTACGCAGAATGCGCAGCTGCGTACACATTGTCCCGAAAGAATGAAAACATATTTAAATTAAATAAAAATCTTATCATAGTAGGGGTTAAGTGTATATTAATTGCGATCAACTAGTACCCCTACTTGCACCACAATATTATGTTTAATTTATACATTTAAATTGATTTAGATACCTCTCTGTACATCCGCTTTTTTTGGTATTTGACAAAGAAAAAATACCTTTATTTATGTATTTTAAAAAAGAACTTCTCCGATTTTTCCGTCTTCATGACGATCACAACTTGCTAGCAGAGGGATATATACAGATTTGTAAATTCTGTATTGCCACGTTCGAACTAGGAACACAAAAATTTCCGGAGGAATGTGTGTGTGTGTGTGTGTGTGGGGGGGTGCCCTTAAGCTCCCCTCTACCTTCTATGTGTATCACATTATATCATACATAGCTACGCCCCTTATAGCGACACAATTATGGTTACCATAGCGACGATTATATTCTGTATCTAAGGTATGAAAAATGGAGAAATGCTAATCCCATAGTCCCTTGGAAGAATCAGCAGAACGTACCATATTTCCGCTTTATCCCTTCACTGCTGCCTGACGTACAGCGTACGTCTATTTCTAACCACTAGCAATGCTCTTATACGTACATCGTACGTCATGTTTACTACTGTCCTTTGAGTGTTTACAGCATTGCTAATTTCCTATAAAAGTATGACCAGAGTTACTCCCCTTGACAGTAACTTGCAGTGTGTGTTTTTTTCTTAGAAATATTCATATTTTTGAAGGTATAGGAGTGACATGCCAAAGAAAAAATAACGGTTGTAGATATTTCCAACTTTCTTTCTATATTTGAAAGTCCATAACATTTTTATATCGCATGATAATTATTAAATTTTATATTATTCAGAATCCATATTCAGTTATCATTCTAGTGATGAGCCTATGTAGTTTTACAAAATCGAAAATTATAAACTTCTTAGTGACGTGTGGCATTTTCTTAGGAAATATTTCGACAATTCCTCAGCATGGGGCAAAAAAAAATGGCTTAGCAGCGAAAGAGCCCCCCCGCCCCCCCCCTTCCCCCCAAAAAGAAACCAAACAAACAAAAGCAAACAACACCAACAAACAAACTGGAAAGTGACGCCCATGCGGCTCGTTAAACATTAAACACACCGGTGATTTGGTTTAAATAATAATGATATTTTTATAGTTAAAAAAAAATTGTGTGTATTTTCAAACTCTAAACTTTTTCTCATTGGTATTCCTGTAGTTTAACATATTATGTGACGCGCAATACCTTATGACTTGCTACTTTTAAAAAAGGAAAAAAAGAACGAAAAACAAACAACAACAAAAACATCGCGGAGATACTGTTATGGTTATAATAGCGACGTCCAGCTATTTTAGACGAAGAAGATCCCAGACACATGTCTGGGTTGAACCACCGGCGCACCAATAGTCAGCAGTAAGACCGTCCCTCTTAAAGTACTTCGCCCCGAACGGAACTCGAACATTTGGAGGCTGAAAAGTCTGACGAATTGCAGGTCGGTGACTCTACTATTACGTCACGGACGCCTCCTCCCCCTCGCCCCCTCTCGTTAAATGAGACACATTAATGAGTAGTCTCCCCTGATTAATCCCCAAAAGCAAGTTTGTCCTTTCATTTGTTTTACTCGGTTTTTTATGCTTGTGCTCTTCGGAGTGTATGTTGACTTTTCTGCCTTTAATGTGATACCCAGGTTAACCATCATCAACAAACACTTCCATTTTCTTTTGAAAATAACGTATCTCTATAAGTATTTAAATTGATCTTAAGCTTACATTTATGCAAAAGTAAGAAATATCACTGTCTGATTTTGCGATATCTACAAATGAACAGGTGATAAAGTCCAAAAATTCCAACTAAAAGGACCTACCTACTGTTTGGATTACCTCGGATATTAACCAACAATACCGGCCGCAATAGCTCAGGTGGTAGAGCGTCGGCTTGCGGATCGGGAGGTCGTGGGTTCGAACCCCGGCCGGGTCTAACCAAAGACTTTAAAGTTGGTAGTAGTGGCCTCCCTCCTAACGCTCGGGGCAAAGGGGACAGCATTACGCCTGACTCGTCGGTGTCAGTATAATGGACCGGCCGGGTTCAGTCCCTGGGCACCTCATAAGTGCCCCTGTGCTATGATGATAGAAATGTCGCTGCGCAGTATC
>CM017572.1:2493613-2611624 GCA_007844125.1 Sinonovacula constricta
CAATGTAATTGTTTGTCCACGCGGAGGAGCCAATGAAATTGTTTGACCACGCCCAGGAGTCAATGTAATTGTTTGTCCACGCGGAGGAGTCAATGAAATTGTTTGACCACGCAGAGGAGTCAATGTAATTGTTTGACCACGCAGAGGAGTCAATGTAATTGTTTGTTTACGCGGAGGAGCCAATATAATTGTTTGACCACGCGGAGGAGCTAATGTAATTGTGTGACCACGCGGAGGAGCCAATGTAATTGTTTGACCACGCAGAGGAGCCTATGTAATTGTTTGACCACGCAGAGGAGCCAATGAAATTGTTTGACCACGCAGAGGAGCCAATGTAATTTTTTGACCACACAGAGGAGCCAATGTAATTGTTTGACCACACAGAGGAGCCAATGTAATTTTGTTTGACCACGCAGAGGAGTTAATATAATTGTTTGACAACGCAGAGCAGCCAATGTAATTTCTTGACCACACAGAGGAGCCAATGTAATTGTTTGACTACGCAGAGGAGCCAATATAATTGTTTGACCACGCAGAGAAGCCAATGTAATTTCTTGACCACGTAGATGAGCCAATGTAATAATTTGACCACGCAGAGGAGCCAATGTAATTGTTTGACCATGCAGATGAGCCAGTGTAATTGTTTGACCACGCAGAGGAGCCAATGTAATTGTTTGACCACGCAGAGGGGCCAATGTAATTGTTTGACCACGCAGAGGAGTCAGTGTAATTGTTTGACCACGCAGAATAGCCAATATAATTGTTTGACAACGCAGACGAGCCAATGTAATTGCTTGACCATGCAGAGGAGCCAATGTAATTGTTTGACCACAGAGAGTAGTTAATGTGATTGTTTGACCACGCAGAGGAGCCAATATAATTTTTTGACCACGCGGAGGAGCCAATATTATTGTTTGACCAAGCAGAGGAGCCAATGTAATTGATTGACCACGCAGAGGAACCAATGTTATTGTTTGACCACGCAGAGGAGCCAATTTAATTGTTTGACCACGCAGAGGAGCCAATATAATTGTTTGGCCACGCAGAGGAGTCACTGTAATTGTTTGACCACGCAGAGGAGCCAATGTAATTGTTTGACCACGCAGAGGAGCCAGTGTTATTGTTTGACCACGCAGGGAGCCAATGTAATAGTTTGACCACGCAGAGGAGCCAATGTATATTGTTTGACCACGCAGAGAAACCAATGTAATTGTTTCACCACGCAGAGGAGCTAATGTAATTGTTTGACCACGCAGAGGAGCCAATGTAATTGCTTGACTACGCGGAGGAACCAATGTAATTGTTTGACCCCACAGAGGAACCAATGTAATTGTTTGACCACGCAGAGGAGCTAATGTAATTGTTGAACCATGCAACGGAGCCAATGCAATTTGTTTGATCATGCACTGGAGAAAAAGTGACGGTTTGCCTTGCAGCAAGACAATGTTTGAAAATTGTAATTGTTTGTTAACGCAATAAAGCCAATTAAATTGTTCGACAACGCAGAAGAGCCAGTACAGGTATTGGATAATGCAACGGAGCCAATGTAATTGTTTGACCTTGCAGTGAAACCAATGTAATTGTTGAATCATGCAACGGAGCCAGAAGACTTGTTTTATAATGTAACGGAGCCATTGTATTGGCTTTCGGACTTTTCAAAGGAGCCTTTGTAATTGTTGGATAATAAAATCAAAGTCGGTTTAAATCGTGAAATTATCTCTAAAATAGATAAAACTAGGTAAACCTAGTTTAAAAAATCGAAAAAGAATACTGATCTGCAGGCAATAGGTCTTTCTGTCATTTTTTTATATTTTACCATTGGTTATAGAGGAGGTATTGGAAAATATGTTGTGTACAAATGGATAAGAAAAAGCAACAACATGAAGTTATTCTATATTTATTCTGATTTTTATTAATTTCACACTTCTCTGTAGAGCGTACGATCTGTGGGCTTGAGTGGCGTGTTACAGTCGTCCTCGACACAGCAAAAGGTGCACTCAAAGTTATGAGTGAACACCGAGTCTTCCCGGAAATTCTGGCAGTATTCTTTGTCCGAGGAGCCCTCGTACCAGTCTCTGTAACACGTCTCGAAATTCCCGCATCTGTGAATAAAAAAGGACATCATCTATGACGTCATCTCGGTTAAAATTTTCGACTTCCGGTCTGGGTGAAAACTTGCATAAGGGGATGTAATTTAACCAACTTGCAGCGATTCTATAGATATTTGTAAGTGGTTTTGATGACTCGAATTCCTTTCAGAATGTGTATTGCAGAATTATTGACAAACTTATTGATATTGTGCTTTGCAGTAAAAAATGATTCAGATTTCATAAATTATGTAATCTGCAGAATAAATGACCAAGGGTCAATTGATAAAGCCTCATACATAACGTTGTAAGCTATTATGGATCGGGAGGTCGCGGGTTCAAACCCCGGCCGGGTCAAACCAAAGACTAAAGGTGGTAGTAGCGGCTTGCCTCCTTACGCCCGGGGCTAAGGGGACAGCATTATAATTGACCAGACTGGTTCAGTCACTTGGCACCTCATAAGTGCCCCTGTGCTATAATGATAGAAATGTCCCTGAACAATATCGGCAAAAATGCCGGCAAATCCCTCAAAGCTATTATGGATCACGCTCTAGTATTATTGACAATGCATATGTTATAAATTTTTAGAGGGAACTGTATCATTTATATTTTTTTCTAAAAACGCTCAGACTCGATTTTTCGGCAAATTGCCATTTTCATAAGTGTAACACAAACAAATTTTTCTCTTTACATATTTACAAACATTCATTTGCGCTGACATATTAGAAAACACGTGTTTAAGCAGATAGACAGCAATATTATCGTTTCTGTGTTTTCTAATATGGCAGTGCTCATGAACGTTTGCAAATATGTAAAGAGGGCAATCCTTTGTGAAAGGACCTGTAGCGCAATCGGTCGAGCGTCGGCTCCAGGGTTCAATCCCGGGCCGCGACATACCAAAGTTGTTAAAAATGGTAGTGGTATAGCTCCTTTGGTAACGCTCAAGCAAATATAAGGGTAGTTCCATGAATGGTTGGTCCGGTGTCAGGATAATGTGACTGGGTGTGGTATCATGTCAGGTGTTCACGGCATGCTATACACAGTGAAGGCAACTCTATATCTGCTTCAAGTGGACACTGTCTCCAGATAACTAAAATACTGTTGGTGGGACGATATATCCAATAAACAAACATGCTATACACAATGAAGGCAGCACTATATCTGCTTCAAGTGGACACCGTCTCCAGATAACTGAAATACTGTTGGTGGGACGATAAACCAAATAAACAAATAAACAATTGTGTTTAACTCTTGTAAAAGACATAGTAAAATAGACGGTAGGACTCACGTTCTGTTGACCATACGTGACCCATCTTTGTGGTTATCGATGTAATTGATGCAGTAATTATTTGGCGGGTCGCACACCGTTGGAACGTACAACATTTCACAGTACTCTGGCTCTAAATCACACACGACGCAGGACACTGGAGCAAAAAATAAATAAATAAAAATATAAAATAAAATAAAATAAAAAAATAATAAAAAAATAATAAAAAAAATAGAGTCATTGTACTAAACGGTCCGTGCATATACCGTCTTTTTCATTTTTGTTTTTCAAGTAAGAAAAACGGAAAAAGTACAGTATGTTCTGTTTTTGTTTTTCTAAACCGAACAACAACAACAACAACAACAACAACAACAACAACAACAACAACACACACAAAACCCCACAAATTTATGTATTCCAAACCGTTTTTGCTAACGTAAACATGTACCTAAAAAAGAGAACTCTAACTGTCTATCGTTTCATAAAACGAAACACGAAAAACGAGAGGCTCTGCGGCCAGAAACAGTTCCAAATAATATCAACGCCAGTAAAGATGAATGACCGCACACTTATTTCTGTCCGCCATTGAAACTTGTGTATCTTGTCTTGCTAGTTACTTCCCTTGCCGAGCCAAGCGATCGCAGCGCCACTCGGTTTTCGTTTTGTGAAACGGAAAATGGTTCTTTTTTTTGGGTACATGTTCACGTTAGGAAAACGGTTTAGAATACATATCTTTCTGATTGTTTTTGTTTT
This sequence comes from Sinonovacula constricta, assembly GCA_007844125.1. Classification (NCBI taxonomy): domain Eukaryota; kingdom Metazoa; phylum Mollusca; class Bivalvia; order Cardiida; family Solecurtidae; genus Sinonovacula; species Sinonovacula constricta. Next base: position 2,497,721 of record CM017572.1, read on the forward strand.
TAAATCGATATAAAAAACACACACAAAAAAACTAGAAAAAAGTGAAAAATGAAAAGACGATATATACAAGGACCCTTAACAGATAACAGCACAACTTATGACAAGCTCTTATTAGAATTTCAAAAAACATATAAGCTAATATTAAAACAGGAAGTCATTTTTATATGAAAAAAGAAAAAAAGAACAAGCTTCATAACGCCCTTTGAATGTATAAGTGGTTTTCTGTGTCTTGTCTGCCTCTCTGATGAGCATTGAATGGCTATATCTTCCTAAATTCAGTCTGCCTAAACAGTTATTTTATTGCTGACGATCTGTCTAAATTATGTCTGCCTAAACAGTTATTGTATTGCTGTCTATCTTCCTAAATTCAGTCTGCCTAAACAATTATTGTATTGGTGACTATCTGCCTAAATTCTGTCTGCCTAAACAGTTATTGTATTGCTGACGATCTGTCTAAATTCCGTCTGCCTAAACAGTTATTGTATTGCTGACGATCTGTCTAAATTCACTCTGCCTAAACAGTTCTTGCATTGCTGAATATCTTCTTAATTTCAGTCTGCCTAAACAGTTATTGTATTGCTGTCTATCTTCCTAAATTCAGTCTGCCTAAACAATTATTGTATTGGTGACTATCTGCCTAATTTGAGTCTGCCTAAACAGTTCTTGCATTGCTGACTATCTGCCTAAATTGAGTCTTCCTAAACAGTTCTTGCATTGCTAAATATCTTCGTAAATTCAGTCTGCCTAAACAATTCCTGCATTGCTTTCTATCTGTCTTAATCTTGTTTGTCTAAACTGCTTTTGCATTGCTGACTATTTTCCTAAATACAATTGCCTAAATATTTCTTTCCTTACTATCTGCCAAAATCATTCCTTTTATCTTAACGATATTTACATAATTAAAACCGGACCTGGTAGCGCAATCGGTAGAGCGTCGGCTCCAGGTACGGGAGGCCCCGGGTTCGATCCCGGGCCGCGACATACCAAAGTCGTTAAAAATGGTAGTGGTATAGCTCCCTTGCTAACGCTCAAGCAAATATAAGGGTAGTTCCACGACTGGTTGGCCCGGTGTCAGGATAATTTGACTGGGTGTGGTATCATGCCAGGTGTTCTCGGCATGCTATACACAGTACAGGCAGTACTATATCTGCTTCAAGTGGACACCGTCTCCAGATAACTAAAATACTGTTGGTGGGACGATAAACCCAATGAACAAATAAACATAATTAAAACCTCAATTTTTAATCAGAGCATACACGTGTGTTAACATACATGATAAATTTAAGAGATTTTCTCAACAGTGATGTACATACGTGGGTGTCCGTGGTCGAGCAGTTTGTTTCACCGACTTGTAACTCCTCAGTCCATTACCGCGAGGATTCGAGTCCCGGTTGGGAACCGCCATGTGGGAATGTGTTCTACCCTGGCGTTAGTCTGGGGTTTTTCCTCAAACAACAATTAGCTGAACGTCCCCAATATGACCATAATTGTGTCGGTGCGATATAAAACACACATGCACGCACACACGCAGGCACACACACACACAAACTCACACGCATGCACACACACACGCACGCACACACTCACACGCACACGCAGGCAGACACGCACGCGCACACACACACGCAGACACACACGCACGCACACACACGCAAGCACACACGCACGCACGCACACACACACACACGCGCGCACACACACGCACACGCAGGCACGCACACACACACACACGCAGGCACACACACACAAACTCACACGCAGGCACACACACACACGCACACACACACGCACGCACGCACACACACACACACGCAGGCACACACACACGCAGGCACACACGCAAGCACGCACGCACGCACACAAACAAACAAATCAAATCACTTACTAGCATTGTCATGGGGCACGGCAGGAGTATGCAACGCTGCTCCTACCGTAGTTGTTTTAACAGTTGTTGCTTTAGTCGTGGTTGTTGTTGCTAATGGTGTTGTGGTAGTAACCACTGTCGTCGTTGTTGCTGAGGTTGTTGTAGTTGGTGTTGGTGTTGTCGTTGTTGTTGTTTTTGATGGGACCGCCGTTGTCGTCGTACTTGTTGCTGGCTTTGATGTCGTTGTTGTTGCTGTTGTTTGGGCCACCGTGGTTGTCGATGTTGTTGACACTGTTGTTGTATCTGCTACTGCTGTTGTTGTCATGGTTGGTACAGTTGGCTTGGGTGTTTGTGAACCTACGTCTGTTGACAACATTTGGAAGGTGTGAATAGATATGTTTCACGCTGATTTTAAGGGTTCAATTGCAAACACTTCAACAGGTTTTTCTACAACTTTCGTTTCGGATTAATTATGCTTGTTAGGAATAAAATCGTAGTGGCATACCGCCTTGTTTACGCTCAAATAAATATAAGGTTAGTACCATGACCTGTCAGCCTGGTGTCAGGATAATGTGACTGGGTGTGGTATCATGCCAGGTGTTCACGGCATGCTATACACAGTGAATGCAGCACTATATATGATTCCAGTGGACACCGTCTCCAGATAACTAAAGAAAGTTGATGGGACGATCAATCCCCCAAAACCACCATCAATTAAGCCTGTTTTAGTTTATAAAGGGACGTTACTCTAGATAACTGAAAGAGTGTTGTTGGGTAGATAACCCACCAAACTGGCAAAACAAACATATTATAAACTACATTTTCGTATTATGATAAATCGACGTTGTGAAAAATAGACATGCATGCATGTTCAGGCGCTGAAAGTAAAAGCAAAACAAAATATAACAAGACTAATTGAAACCATATTTAAAGTTAGGAAGTTACTGCTGGCTACCTTGCTTATTGGTTATTGCATGCTGCTTTAGAACCCTTAGTTGTTTGCGGTTACGATAATTTCATTATAAAAACGTAATTCTCAAGAGTGGCGGCATTAAACCATCCAGTAAATTGGCACCATTCAAACATATTGATACGTATGTCATAATATTACACTTAACAAAACAACACAAGCTTTCTGTTTACATTTAAATCCATTTAAATGATATTCAATATCAATATTTTATAAGTGACATTCCGCGATGACATTCGTAACATAAAATCGTCTCCATGCCTGTCTATCTACTGTTTGCAAATTCAATGGCACCAATCGGAACTCCTCGGGTAATTCCGTCGACGGGACAATCATCTGTATCACCGGATGTATCTGGTGCAATAATACTTAATGAAATCACGACCGTTTTGTTCGCCGGAAGTCGGAGGAAGAATATAGTAGTTCGCACAAAACATAAACACTGCCATCGTTTGACAGCCGCGTGTCTGCTGCGCTGGGTAAATTAAAATCAGATGATTTAAATTTGAAGCCGCCACAAATTGAAATTTCACTGGCGTCGTACTGTAGTGAGCTGTTACCCGAGCTGCCATCTTTGTTTTGACGTCTGTCCCAAAAGAAGTCCCATTTAGGTAAATGGCCGAGGTGATCCGACTACCTACATACATCCGAGAGATGATTCGTGAATTATCCGAAGGGTTTATATTGCATTGGCACGCATTAGGCGCTGGACAACGACGTACAATGGAGGATTGCTCCCGTTCCCATCCGGGTGAAAACTTGAATACGAGTACTCGCCAAGGACTTGTGGTACTTGAGTGGTACTTCATAGATATTTATTTAGAATGTATTATTAATAAACAAACTTGAACGTACCGGGTAAACTGTGAGGTGGGGTTGGAGGACGGTGCACCCATGGCCGAGCGGTTAGAGTTGCCTAGTTTAAAACTACTTAGCCCCTCGCCGCATGGGCTCCAGTCCATGTCGGGGCGAAAGCTCTTCATATGGAGAGGGTTTTCCAGCTAACATATGGTGCCCTGGGGGTTCTTTTCAGACATTAGTTTTTGGGTCTTCCTCCGCCAATAATTAGCTGGACGTTGCCTTTATGGCCATAAGATGTATAAGAAAACAATTACTACAATTACTAACAAAGCCAAAAACACTGCTAATAGAATACACACAAACAAACCCACATATTCAGTTGGTTTGTTCGTATGTTTTGTGTCTTGTAACTTACTGCACAAGCCGCACGATTTGTTACAAAATAGCGCCATGTGTTGGTCGTTACAAAGCCTCTGAAAATGTGCTTGGTCGAGCACCGAGGTACACCCCTCTGGCACAATATCATGGCAAGGATCTACAATAAATACACACATTCTTAAGTCTTTGATATTTCACTAGCCTGAGGTTGGCCAGTTGTTACATCCATGTATATGGGGTTTGTCTTGGGTCGTCCTTCCTTACGGGAGGCCACTCGATCGATCCCAGGCCGCGACATATCTAAGTCGTAAAAAATGGTAGTGGTATAGCTCCCTTGCTAACGCTCAAGCAAATATAATGGTAGTTCCACGACAGGTTGGCCCGGTATTAGGATAATGTGACTGTGTGTGGTATCATGCAATGTGTTTACGGCATGCTATACACAGTGAAGGCAGCACTATATCTGCTTCAAGTGAACACCGTCTCCAGATAACTGAGATACTGTTGGTGGGACGACAACTTATAATTATTACCATAAACATATTCATTTATCCTTGAAATTGCAAATAATTTTTTGCCGTTTATAAGACCGTAATTTTACAATAAAACACGCACACACGCGCACGCACGTCCGTACACACGCAAACACTCTGGGACCGGATATTACCTTGAACTGTTGTCATAACAGGCGTCGACACGGTTGTGTTTAAAGACTGTAATGTTGTTGCTGAGGATCCGGTTGTTTTTATTGAAGATGATATTGTTACAAGCGATGGTGTTGCTGCTGTTGTTGCTGTTAATGAATAAGAATGTAGTCTATAACCAATTCCTATGAGCATTGACCGGCCGCAATAGTTCAGGTGGTAGAGCGTCGGCTTTCGGATCGGATAGTCGTGGGTTCAAACCCCGGCCGGGTTAAACCAAAGACTTTAATGTTGGTAGTAGTGGCTTCCCTCCTAACGCTCGGGACTAAGGGGACAGCATCGTCGGTGTCAGTATAAAGGACCGGCAGGATTCAGTCCTTGGACACCTCATAAGTGCCCCTGTGCTATAATGATAGAAATGTCGCTGCACAGTATCGGCAAAAATGCCGGCTAATCCCATCCCATCCCTATGAGCATTGCAACATATACCAAACTTTGAAAAGGCACAGGACAAAGGTATTTACATGCAAGCCAAATGTAAAAGTACGAACAAATTTGTGATGAATCATTTAACAAAAAAAAAAACAACAGCCCGACAGTTAGCGCCTTGGAATGGTAAGTCGGCAAAAGGGACCGACTTGGGTGCTTAGACCGGTTTTACAGAATTATAAACTCACACTTCCGGAAGGGTTTCTCAAATGCAAGATGAATATAAAACCCAAAACCAATTTATTTGAATAAAAATGTCTAAGCGCTGACATTTTCTTTTATAAGTTAGACGAAAGTTGTGACGTAATTGAAAAAATAATGTCCACATAGCATGAACTACGTAGGAATGCATTTGACCAACAGCCGAGATATTTCAGAACCACCAACCACTTTATTCTGCATACATAATCCATGCACAGGACCTGGTGGCGCAGTCGATCCTGGGCCGCGACATACCAAAGTCGATAAAATGGTAGCGGTATAGCTAGCTCCCTTGCTACCGCTCAAGCAAAAATATAAGGGTAGTTCCACGACTGGTTGGCCACGTGTCAGGATAATGTGACTGGGTGTTGTATCATGGCAGGTATTCAATGCATGCTATTCACAATCAAGGCAACACTATATCTGTCAGTAAGTGGACATCGTCTCCAGGTAACTGAAATACTGTTGGCAATGACAATACACCCAATAAACACGCTATACAGAGTGAAGGCAGCACTATATCTACTTCAAGTGGACACCGTCTCTAGATAACTGAAATACTGTCGGTGGGACGATAAACCCAGTAAGCATGCTATACACAGAGAAGGCATCACTATATCTACTTCAAGTGGACACCGTCTCCAGATAACTGAAATACTGTTGGTGGGACGATAAATCCAATAAACATGTTATACACTGCGAAGGCAGCACTATATCTGCTTTAAGTGGAAACCGTCTCCAGATAACTGAAATACTGTTGGTGGGACAATAAACCCAATAAACATGTATACACAGTGAAGGCAGCACTATATCTGCTTCAAATGAACACCGTCTCCAGATAACTGAAATACTGTTGGTGGGACGATAAACCCAATTAACAAACGTGCTATATACAGTGAAGGCAGCACTATATCTGCTTCAAGTCGACACCGTCTCCAGATAACTGAAATACTGTTGGTGGGACCATTAACCCAATAAACATGATATACACAGTGAAGGCAGCACTATATCTGCTTCAAGTGAACACAGTCTCCAGATAACTGAAAAATTATTGGTGGGACGATAAACCCAAAAAACAAACGTGCTATACACAGTGAAGGCAGCACTATATCTGCTTCAAATGAACACCGTCTCCAGATAACTGAAATACTGTTGGTGGAACAATAAACCCAATAAACAAGCATGCTATACACAGTGAAGACAACACTATATCTGCTTCAAGTTGACACCGTCTCCAGATATCGGAAATACTGTTGGTGGAACGATAAAGCCAATAAACAAACATGATATACACAGTGAAGGCAGCACTATATCTGCTTCAAGTGAACACCGTCTCCAGATAACCGAAATACTGTTGGTGGGACGATACACCCAATAAATAAACATGCTGTACACAGTGAAGGCAGCACTATATCAGCTCCAAGTGGACACTGTCTCCAGATAACTGAAATACTGTTATTGGGACGATAAAACCAACAAACAATAATCCATGCACGAGTTGTGTAATCCTCCTTACGCGCTCCAGACTGTCCTGTTGCCGACTGATCCTTCCAATGCGGAAATTTAGATTTTCTCTATTTTTGTCATTTCTTGTCTGGAGGAATTTTGTCCAGCGTTCATTTGACTGATTGGGTAGTCGTGATCGGAAGTGGCAAAGTATACTTACTCACAAGAACCTGTTCATTTACTCATTTCGGTTGCATGCCTCGCAAATTAATTGGTGTTTTCTGTGTTCATTAACGGGTCGTGAAAGCGGTGAAATGATAAAATGCCCCAAATTTTGAATGCTCATAACTATGAAGTCTTTTGTCCGACTCTTCTAAAACTTTCCAAAATTATGTATACATTCTATAAGAACAGAATGGCAAAATATAAACGTCAAAAATTACCTAGAAATACGTTTTCTTTTCTTAGAAATTTTTTTTTCAGTCATTTTGTGGGGGCAAAAGTTCATCTTCACAGCAAAGCTTATATAAAACAACATTTAGCAGAATTATTAAATACACCCTAATGGAGGTAGTATGGAGCTTAAAATTTTGATTACCTTAACCGTGTTTGATAAATCTATCACCATAGTTTTCAATGTCAAAAAAGTAGTCCCTCTTTGAAACAGAAAGTACATGTGTTTTCACTTGATTTTTAAAGTGTGTTTTTATGCATGTTCTAAACACTCACTATGAAAATTAAGTGAGCTTCTACGTTGAAAATTGTTTGAACAAACTTATGTTACAATAAAATTTGTCTATAAACATATTTCCTGGGCTAAACTGCTCATAACAAAAAATGGTAGTTTTATCAATATTCATCAAATTTCACTTTTTTGTGAAGTAATCTTAATAAATTATGATATAATATGTTATAACATTGGTTTTGATGTATGGCATGAATATTTATATGAAAAAATAATGAACTTTGAAAATTAAAATTTTATGAAATGTGCCGCTTAAGCGACCCCTTAACATACTAATTTTCACTTCCAAGAAAAAATCAACAACCGAACACAAGTATTTCAGAAAAAACATGACAGTATTACAACAGTATTACAACAATGTATAACTAAGACATTAACAACTAATTACTATAAATTTAAATGTGACCCATCGTCGACTATTCCATTTTACAGCATTCGTCGACCGTGAGTTTATTGGTAAATTATCTGTCCTCTTATCGAACTGAATAGAATAAGAATTGGCCAATCATAACACTGCTTACAACATCCATACTCTTCAGCGTCATAACTAGAAGTATAACAAAGGCTGCGCCAAGTGCCACAATCGAAAGAAACGAGCTTCATCATTGGACTGAAATCTTCATCGGATTATGAAGCGACCAATGAAATATCATTACCAGAAACGGCGAAAAGTGAATTAAATATCCCACGGTTGACGAATGAAGAATAAAGGAATGGATCGGTCGTGGGTGTCTGACGATGAACGTGACCTGACATATACGTACATCCATAAGCGGATAGGAATATAGAGAATACATGGTTGGTGCCGAGAATGAGAAAGTTTATCTGGTGAGCGAGAAGCGAATATCTTGGCGAGCTTTAGCTTTTATTCTCGGCACCAACCATGTATTCGATTTATCCTGTTTCTTTTATCTTTTATATGAAACAAAAAAAAAATAAAATAAATAAAAATAGAACATCTGTAAACAAAGTAGAAGATTGATTGAAAAATGACGGAAAAACAATAGCCGTGTTACTCCTTCTTTCTTCAGACATAAACCGCCGTTCATTTTTTTATTATTTTTAATCTCCATTTCAACATATATAAATGTTCAAAAAATTCCATGAATGATTATATAAATCGGCGAAAAAGCAATGGTTACATGTTTCATTAAGAGGGTGTAAGCATAACTAATGTAAACAGTGTATTCATACGCGTGGTTTGGTCATGTGACCTATCGACTGGATATCACTTAGTTTATCCGGCAAGGCTTTATCCTGCACATTTACGCGTGAAAGCAGGATAAAAGCTAATTTAATAATACTTACCACAGAGTCCACATGTCTTCTTACATAATACAGACATCTCTGGTTCGTCGCAAATCATTTTATTGTACGTGTCAGAGCAATTTGAGATGTCAACACACTCTGAAACTATAAGGTCAGATATTAGTATTTACTTTGAAATAATAAGACCGACAGTTTATAACTTTTTTACAATAGAAAATCTCATGTGTTTCAAGAAAAAATGTCATTTATTAAAAACACGGAACTCAGCTTGAAAGATTAACACTTTTTTGGTTTGTAAAGGTTTGCACCGGCAATTAGGTGTACGGTAGCCAAGAGTTTTTTGTAAAAGCGTTCGCCCGCAGTTAGGTGTACGATGGTCAAGATTTCTTTTGTAAAAGCGTGCGCCCGCAGGTGGGTGTACGATAGCAAAGTTGTTTTTAACCTTTACATTGGCAATCTATGTTTACACATTTAGAACGCTTCATTGGTGTTAGTATCAGGCCAATGTTTTAAAGTTGACCTCGAACGAAAATCCTATCTAGGCGGTGTTGCTTGCGGCACTTATAGAGTGACGAGATCTGAAAATTGGAGACGCATGCATGTACACTGTCCCTTCCCGGTTTTGTTTTGCGCGAGGCACCATATTCGGGACAAGTGGGTCATATTCGCATAAATACATGGGTTGTTACACCGACTTGAAGCCACCGCTTTGAGTCGTCATTTTGCAGATGTTTGCAATTATATGTACCTTAAAATAACAATGTTTACAATTTCGAATCTGAAATTTCTTGATTAAGGAAATACATCATATTGTTCAAGTTTGAGCCACCAGCTCCTAAGCAACTTTTCATGTTAAAAATTATACTAATCCTTAATCCTTATATGTCTTGTGTTTCGGATCGGACTTTCACTGACAGTCTTGAATAAGTCTTTTAAAAAAGGACCGTACCTTGACACAGCCCACAAGTCTTCTGACACATGTCAACAAATGGTTGGCTGCAAATTACTGGACCACCTGTTCCACAGTCCGATAGGTCAACACACGAAGCTGTAAGGGTAGATTGGTATCAGACATTATCCCATGATAGAAAAATAAGTTGCTACACGAACCTCATAATTAAACACTAACTCTAACACGATCAATATTTTACCCCTTTAAACAAAGAAGTCTTCTGCCATGATAAAAAAAAGGATATATCACATCATTAATCGGAACTATTTTACTGCAATAGAATGGCTATTCCTTTTACTTTCCCTACCCATTTTCGTATTGTTGACCAAGTTGACCTGTTGTGTTGAGTTGCTATTTTCGTTCACACGGCATTTGTCTGAAACTTTACCCTCTCTTGGAAAGTTACGGATTTGTTTTACTAATAAAATAAGTATAAAGTTATGATAAAAAATAAATATTTAGTTTCGTCGGTTGTTGTTGTTGTTGTTGATGATGATGATGATGATGATGATGATGATGATGATGATGATGATGATGACGATGATGATGATGATGATGATAGTAATGATAAGAATAATAATAATGATGATGATAATAATAATGATGATAATAATAATAATAATAATGATGATGATGATGATGATGATGATGATAATAAATAATGATGATGATGATGATGATGATGATCATAATGATAATAATAATAGTAATGATAATAATAATAATAATAATAATAATAATAGTAATAATAATAATGATAATAATAATAATGATAATAATAATAAATAATGATGATGATGATGATGATGATGATGATGATGATGATGATGATGATGATGATGATGATGATAATGATGATAATAATAATAGTAATGATGATGATAATAATAATAATATAATAATAATAATAATAATAATAATATAATAATAATAATGATTAGAATAAAAATAAAAATAATAATGAATAAATAAATTAAAACCGTTAACATGACTACGAACCTTGTTACATTATTATGACCCCTAGCCAAGCTGTAGTGAAACTTCCAGTACACTCTATCTAACGTTAGCAAAGAAAGATACATGGATTCATTTGTAGAATATTTTAGCGATTTTGGTTTGTCGCGCCCCGTGTTTAATTATAAGGGCGTTCTATCGAATCACTGTGTAAAGGTATTAAACAGCATCATTTACTCACCATTGTCGCGTGATACTCTGTCAACCAGCCAATGTGCATGCCCATCATAAAGAAGAAACGCTACAACGACCACTGCGATAGCTTTTTGCGAAGAAAATATATGCATTATAACACTCATTATCAAAAGACGTTGCTAACAAAGTCATTAAGGTCAATTACCATCTATGCTTGTATTCATACGCCATTTGCACAAAGCCAATGTTGTATATTAACACCTATGCTTGTATTCATACGCCACTTGCACAAAGCCAATGTTGTATATTAACACCTATGCTTGTATTCATACGCCACTTGCACAAAGCCAATGTTGTCCATTAACATCTATGCTTGTATTCATACGCCCCATGCACAATGCAAATGTTGTCAATTAACACCTATGCTTGTATTCATACGCCACTTGCACAAAGCCAATGTTGTCCATTAACATCTATTCTTGTATTCATACGCCACTTGCACAAAGCCAATGTTGTCCATTAACATCTATGCTTTGTATTCATACACCACTTGCACAAAGCCAATGTTGTACATTAACATCTATGCTTGTATTCATACGCCACTTGCACAAAGCCAATATTGTCGATTAACATCTATGCTTGTATTCATACGCCACTTGCACAAAGTCAATATTGTCGATTAACATCTATGCTTGTATTCATACGTCACTTGCACAAAGCCAATATTGTCGATTAACATCTATGATTGTATTCATACGCCACTTGCACAAAGCCAATGTTGTCCATTAACACCTATGCTTGTATTCATACGCCACTTGCACAAAGCCAATGTTGTCCATCAACACCTATGCCTGTATTCATACCAATTATAAAATCTTTGGTTTGACCTGGCCGGGGTTTGAACCCGCGAGCTCCCGATCCGCAAGCCGACACTCTACCGCTTGAGTTAAAGCTGTCGATCAATGCATGTTAGATAACATATCAAAATAAATAAAAGGCTGTTCATAAATCGGAATCCGAAACTTCTTTGTTTAGAACAATAAATCGTTTAAATTGGTAACACAAATGTAAGTAAAACACATTACTTTAAATTTTTGAAACGTGTATAATATCTTAAAGTTTCACAAAATGCAAATTCAAGATACCTTACCTATGTGAACAATCCGCATGGTGACATGTTATAAACTACCACGGCCTTGTGTTATCAATGGCAGTCTTGCCACGCCAAAAAAGATATAGGTCACAACATTCACACCTTTTAAGGCTGTTCAATTAGTATACCAAGTTCAAATATAAAACTTCCATTTTTTATCAGTTTTACATTGCAAGGCAGTTGATATAAAAAGTGCCGTATGGTGAAAGCGAGAGACTCAAACATGACTCAAACCCACAGGGTGAGTAACTCAAACCCACGGAATAAGAGACTCAAACATAACTCAAACCCACGGAGTGAGTAACTCAAACCCACGGAATAAGAGACTCAAACATGACTCAAACCCACGGGGTGAGTAACTCAAACCCACGGAATAAGAGACTCAAACATAACTCAAACCCACGGAGTGAGTAACTTAAACCAACGGGGAGAGAGACTCCAACATAACTTTAACCCACGTGGTGAAAGACACAAACATAACTCAAACCCACGGGGAGAGAGACTTAAACATATCTCGAACCCACGGGTTGAGAGACTCAAACATAACTCGAACCGACGGGGTTAGAGACTTAAACATATCTCGAACCCACGGGGTGAGAGACCTAAACATATCTCGAACCCACGGGGTGATAGACTCAAACATAACTCGAACCTACGGGGTTAGAGACTCAAACATAAGTTAAAATCTTGTTAAAGTCCGACAGAACAAAACAAATCGAGAAAAAAAAGTGTAAATTATAAATGAATGTCGTTTCATTTAGGAATATGTGTTTTTTTTTTTTTTTGACAGCTACGAGGAACACACTTGACCAGCTTCTGTAGTCCCGGAACCATTTAGACATTCTTAAATATTTTTGCAACAATTGATTCATTCTTAAACGACCGGACCTGGTAGCGCAATCGGTAGAGCTCCAGGTACGGGAGGCCCCGGCTTCGATCCCGGGCGGCGACATGCCAAAGTCGTTAAAAATGGTAGTGGTATAGCTCCCTTGCTAACGCTCAAGCAAATATAAGGGTAGTTCCACGACTGGTTGGCCCGGTGTCAGGATAATGTGACTGGGTGTGGTATCAAGCCAGGGGTTCACGGCATGTTATACACAATGATGGCAGCACTATATCTGCTTCAAGTGGACACCGTCTCCAGATAACTGAAATACTGTTGGTGGGACAATAAACCCAATAAACAAACATGCTATACACAGTGAAGGCAGCTCTATATCTGCTTCAAGTGGACACCGTCTCCAGATAACTGAAATACTGTTGGTGGGACAATAAACCCAATAAACAAACATGCTATACACAGTGAAGGCAGCACTATATCTGCTTCAAGTGGACACCGTCTCCAGATAACTGAAATACTGTTGGTGGGACAATAAACCCAATAAACAAACATGCTATACACAGTGAAGGCAGCACTATATCTGCTTCAAGTGGACACCGTCTCCAGATAACTGAAATACTGTTGGTGGGACGATAAACCCAATAAACAAACATTCTTAAACTTATTATCTCTTCAACTGGGGGCTTCATGTGATATTTTGCCAGAACACATAGCATCAAAGGTCGCCGCCAATTACTGTTCAACAGTGATACATTTTGCCTAATTAGCAGCCACCAAAACAGCTGCAAAATCCTGACGTTATTTAAAAAAAGATTTAAATTGCCGTAAAAAAGTTCAAGTGAAATATTGATGATGTTACTATGTTTTCAACTAAACACACATTTATTTCTGGTATTCACCAATTTGTTTATAATATAACCGAAATTTCATTTCACCCGTTTCCATGGAAACAACATGACGTCATCCATAGGAGTTTTCATGGAACGCTTACATTTATACGACGTGCGCATGCGCGGAGACCGTCATAATATATTTCCATAATCTGTGACGCTATGAAAGCACTTGCTGACCTTGCTTTGAAAACACGTATAAGAAGATAAGTAGAAACTTGACCTACTGTTTCATCTTTGACTATATTATCTCAAAATTGAAATTGGCATGAACAGAAAGACACAAAAACGCGAGCGAAGCCTTTGTGAACTTCTAATGGTTAAGGCTGAAGAGACGAAAACGCAAGAAAGAGATGCATTTAGTTGAAATGAGAACAATAGCTATCTGTCAGTTTATGCATCAAGTGCAGCATTTAAAGTGTTTTTTTTTTTTTTTTTAATTTTTGATGATATTTTGTTTTCTGCACTTGGTAACTGCACTTGGTAACTGTTGCACCAAATATTCCAAAGTTTTGAGTTCAATCTTGTCATACAAGTTCCTACATGAAATTCTTATCAGATGACACATATTTTCCTAATGGCTTATAAGATGGGTTGAAGACCCGTCCGGAATCGCAACACCTCGGATATATCACGAATCATCTCAATCGGAACACCTCGGATAATTCACGAATAATTCACGAATAATCTCAATAGGAACACCTCGGACAATTCACGAATCATCTCAATCGCACCACCTCGGATAATTCACGAATCATCTCAAGCGGAACACCACGGATAATTCACGAATCATCTCAATAGGAACACCTCGGATAATTCACGAAACATCTCAATCGCAACACCTTTGACAATTCAGGAATCATCTATGGAGTGATGCTCTTTGATAGTTGACTATGAAGTGTTGCTGGTTGATTTAAGCTGACTATGGAGTGCTATTGGTTGATTTAAGCTGACTATGAAGTGTTGCTGGTCTATTTAAGGTGACAAGTGACTGCTGCTGGTTGATTTAAGCTGACTATGGAGTGTTGCTGGTTGATTTAAGCTGACTATGGAGTGTTGCTGGTTGATTTAAGCTGACTATGGAGTGATGCTGGTTGATTTAAGCTGATTATGGAGTGATGCTGGTTGATTTAAGCTGACTTTGGAGTGATGCTGGTTGATTTAAGCTGACTATGGAGTGCTACTGGTTGATTTAAGCTGACTTTGGAGTGATGCTGGTTGATTTAAGATGACTATGGAGTGATGCTGGTTGAATTAAGCTGACTTTGGAGTGCTACTGGTTGATTTAAGCTTACTATGAAGTGATGCTGGTTGATTTAAGCTGACTATGGAGCGATGCTGGTTTATTTAAGCTGACTATGGAGTGCTACTGGTTGATTTAAGCTGACTATGGAGTGCTACTGGTTGATTTATGCTGACTATGGAGTGATGCTGGTTGATTTAAGCTGACTACTGAGTGATGCAGGTTGATTTAAGCTGAATATGGAGCGATGCTGGTTGATTTAAGCTGACTATGGAGTGCTACTGGTTGATTTATGCTGACTATGGAGTGATGCTGGTTGATTAAAGCTGACTACTGAGTGATGCAGGTTGATTTAAGCTGAATATGGAGTGATGCTGGTTGAATTATGCTGACTTTGGAATGATGCTGGTTGATTTAAGCTGACTTTGGAGTGCTACTGGTTGATTTAGGCTAACTATGGAGTGATGCTGGTTGATTTAAGCTTACAATGGAGAGATGCTGGTTGATTTAAGCAGACAATGGAGTGATGCTGGTTGATTCAATGTGAATATGGAGTGATGCTGGTTGATTTAAGCTGACTATGGAGTGATGCTGGTTGATTTAAGCTGACTATGGAGTGATGCTGGTTGATTTAAGCTGGCTATGGAGAGATGCTGGTAGATTTAAGCTGACTATGGAGTGATGCTTGTTGATTTAAGCTGACTATTGAATGATGCTGGTTGATTTAAGCTAAATATGTGGCTGGTTGATTTAAGCTGACTATGGAGTGATGCTGGTTGATTTAAGCTGACTATGGAGTGATTCTAGTTGATTTAATCTGACTATGGAGTAATTCTGATTGATTTAAGCTGATTATGGAGTGATGCTGGTTGATTTAAGCTGACTATGGAGAGATACTGGTTGATTTAAGCTGGCTATGGAGTGATGCTGGTTGAATTAGGCTGACTTTGGGGTGATGCTGGTTGATTCAAGCTGTCTACGGAATGATGCCGGTTGATTTAAGCTGACTATGGCGTGCTACTGGTTGATTTAAGCTGAATTTGGAGTGCTATTGGTTGATTTAAGGTGACTATGGACTGTTGCTGGTTGATTTAAGCTGGCTATGGAGTGATGCTGGTTGATTTAAGCTGACTATGGAGTGATGCTGGTTGATTTAAGCTAACTATGGAGTGCTACTGGTTATTGGCAAACATGTTTGGGGTTTCCCACCACAAATAATTAGCTAGACATTGCCAACATAACCATTTTTGTTTTAATACAATTAACACAAAACTAAACCATGTATTTGAACACATTTATTTACACGAGGAGGATTTCCTGCACATCATAAACGAGTCTGCACAGATTGAGAAGGTGTACAAGAGTTTCTTCGACATGACCGTTGTGAATGACAGTTTCGATGATACATTTGTTGAAATCCGGGATGCAGTCGATGCCCTCAGCACAGAAACTCAGTGGGTACCAGTTAATTGGGTCTACTGAGTATGTAAACACAGCAACCAGTCCAAGAAGTGGAAATAAGTGCTTTGCCAATTAAGGAGCAGAACACAAAAGATATTTGTCCAGTAAACGAGCTTGGAACAGATTTACTTATGAAAAGTCTTAAAACATTCAATAGCTAACCATTTAATAGCTGGGAAGAAGAAAATATTTATCCGAACTAAATCTAAAACAACAACATGAAATTGTTTACTAATGAAATAGTTGCAAACAGAATTATGAACCAATGGAAAAGCCGGTAATGCATTAAGCTTCTTCAACATATGGCTTCAACATCTTAAAGAAAATTTAATAGATTTTCTTCTGGGCACATTATAGTTTTATTGCAATACAATTATTAAAAAAAGTCCCTTAAAAAGCAACAAGAGATAATTATTTGAAGATAACGTTAATATTATCAATATGTGATTTTTACAGCTTGATAAGGTGTTGTTAAATATGTTGGAAATATTTTGGTTATGACAAATCCAGGAAGCATGACTTGTGGGGTGAGTTCACAGAAAAGTGCGTAATTTCTCACCTATGTTTCTAAAAATAATTTTTAAAGTGAAATTTATTTAGTAAACTTTTCATTTTTGTCCCAGTGTAACGCTCAAAGACATTTTGTCTGAAATCTCTTTCTTATACACAGATGTCACATTTGTTGATAAGAAGACATGTTATGAATATCTAATTGTCTTTCGCCCTTACCTATCTCCCTTCCTGCCATTGCCTTCATAGTTAAAGGAAGCGTGATTGAAATACACATGTTATATGTGTCACTTGATGCCAATTATAAATTTGTTACACCTACCTTACTGCCTTATTTAAGTGCATCCGATTGACTGTGTGTCTATCAGTATGTTTTTTTCCTCGCAATTATAAATAATTATTTGAAGAAAAACAAACAAAAGCAATAGTTCTAATATTAGGATATTTGCGTTTAAAAAGTTTAATTCAAGTTGAACGCTAAAGTGAGTAATTCATGTATATTTATGTAACAACCATAGCATATCTTCCAAAAACTCGTGTGTTGTTGTTGTTTTGTTGTTGTTGTTGTTTTGTGTGTCATTCAGAATATTGAAAGGTTATACTATCAATGTACATATCTACATGGTATTTATAAAACATCTAGTTAAACGTATCTATTTATATTTTTTACGGATTATACAACTTACAAAGTGAGTGGAATAAAGTTTTAAAAGTTTTCACCTGCAGTTGTTTTCTATTGTTTCAGTCAGCAAAAGAGCAAAACTGCCATTATTGCAATCGTTCGGTTTTAGAAAAAATAGATATGAGAATACTATCTGTCAGCATTTTGATTTCAGACTGCAGCTAAATCTTGACTTTGTTAGTTTTTCTTTGAAAGAAATTAAATCACATGTAAAAAAAAAAGTCTTATGCACATGGCATTGTGATTTGTCATGCCATTGTTAGTCATATGTATTGTAAAACTGTCAACAAGGAAAGTCATATGAGAGCCTCTTAGATCCAATAGAGATACACGCCAAACAAGATCAAGTGCTAACAATATACCAGTCAAGTGTTTACTGTATTGTTTGCGACTAACAATAGATATATAAGTATACTGAAGACCTTCGCATAGAAGAAAATTATAAACAAAGACATTCAATTACTTTTTAACTTCCTTCTTCTTTAACTTAGTTTCGTCATTTCCGGTAAGGAGCTAGGATATGTTTGTACATTGTTTACTTTTTTTTGTAAGTTAAGAATCGAGTCTTCGATCATTAAAATAGTGTGGTGTAGTATACAGAAGAAAACAACCATTCATGTATTTTCTTTTTCTCATAATCGCCTGCTTATAAAAATGACGATTGAGTTCAGTACCGTGACAATGTTCAAAGCAAAAGTTAGAAGTGCGGATCAAATAATCCCAAAGTCGAAGACATAATGGTAGCTGCAATTTACGATTTCGACACGACAGCCAACACTATATTTAAAATGACTTAGTTGTGCTGGTACAACAGGTGGCACGACATCCGGCAAGACACTTAAAATCTCTTAAGTTTGAAGTGTGTTTCGACATTTGTTCATCAACAGTTGATTAGGATAGTGGTTCATTATTCCGCCACGTCACGAAAGTGTCAAGTATACATTATACTATACAATGCATGTTCATTTTGCATAGTCATTGTAATAAAAAAGAGCTAATTATTGGGAGGTCTCTATTTTCTAGGGGTTCGAAGTCCCCGATTGCTATGTAAAGAATATATGCCAAAGTCCAATGAGCATTGCAACATCTACCAAACTTTGAAAAGGCAAAGGACAAAGGTATTCTTCACATGCAAGTCAAAGGTAGAAGTAAGAAGAAATCTGTGATGAGTCATTTAACAAAAAGCGCAAACCCAACAGTTACCGCCTTAGAACGGTCAGTCGGCAATAGCGACGACTGTGGTGCTTAAACCGGTTTACAGAGCTCTAATCTCGCACTTTCTGATAGTGTTAGGCTGGTTTTGGGAACTCTATGTCGGTAATCGTTAACTCCAAGTCGGTAATTCATGTGCATAATTATTCCATTTTGGCAATTTGTTTATATTTATTGGGTTTATCTTACCACCAAAAGTATTTCTGTTATATGGAGACGGTGTTGAAGCAGATATAGTGCTTCCTTCACTGTGTATAGCATGCCGTGAACACCTGGCATAATACCACACTCAGTCACATTATCCTAACACCGAGCCAACCAGTCGTGGCACTACCCTTATATTTGCTTGAGCGTTAGCAAGGGAACTATACCACTACCATTTTTAACGACTTTGGTATGTGATCGAACCCGGGGTCTCCCGTACCTGGAGACGACGCTCTACCGATCGCGCTACCAAGTCCGGTATGTACAGTTTGGTTTCGAACAGTCTTCATACAAGGCCACCAAAGGAACACGCTTATATAATATCAATACTCTACCTCTTACGATATCTGACAAGAATAGTTTAAAAGTTTCCCTCTATGGCCACATTTGAAAATGACCATGCCATGGGCGGCTATGGTTTTTGACGGATAAAAATACTTAAAAAAATCTTGATACAGGCCTACTTAGGAAATATGTACACCAAATATCAAGGCTCTCACTCTTGTATCTTCTGAAAAGAAATATTGCCCTGTTTAAATTTTTTTATGTAACATATATTTTTGACGGATCAAAATTCTTTGCACTATCTTGATACAATTTTACCTACGGAATGTGTATACAATATATTAAAGCTGTAGATCTTGTAGTTTCTAATAAGAAGTTTGTTAACATTTTCCGATATAGCCATAAAGGGAAAATGGCCCCGTCCCTGCCAGCCATCTTTTTTTGAATACATTTCTTAACAACCTTGATACAAGGCCACTAGAGGAACATGCATACCAAATATCAAGGCTCTAGCTCGTGAAGTATCATACAAAAAGAACTTTTAAAGTTTTCATATAATATTATCCTGGAAGAATTGGCCACGCCCCTGGTGGCCACGTATTTTAACGGATCAAACGGGCAGTGGGACTGCTATATGCTGCCCTCCGGGTGCATGTAAAATAAAAATTATGACAATAAAAACAGGACAATATCAGTCTGATACTGAGATAGCTTCTCATTGCATATTGTCTCATAATTATGTATTTAGTGTTTGTTAGTATTTTGTGCATATTGGATTGTCCGATATAACTAAGAAATTAAAAATAAGCGCTATTCACATTTGGGTGCGTACTATGTGTGTGTGAGCACATGTGTGCGAGTATGGGAGACTGTTCGCATCCTTGGCTAGTTTTCTTTCTTGGCCTTTTTTCCACTCTTATATCCGCCGCTATAATGAATTTATTTGTTTGTATATTTGTTTTGTTAATTAATAATATTTGTCAGAAATCAATACTGTTCTGTTCTGCCATCGTCACTTTAAGGTAACGCAAGTGTAATAGAAAATTTACGCTTTATTGTGTTAAATATTTTAATTAATTACTTGAGAGCATATTTGCCAGTTGTCCAATTTTAGCAGTGTTCTATACTTTAATAAGCATGCATTACTAAGGTCTAAAAACTTTTTTTCGCATTACATATTTATAATAATTAAAGATATGTCAATATATGTATACATGTATATGTAATAGGGATGTCAACGGATGTCCGGATATCCGTTCGAATCATCGGATATCCGAATCGACTTTAGTATCCGGATATTCGCTTAAAATTGTAAAATTTTAAATATTTTATTAAATGTTTTGGCCATTTTGCTAAATAATTTTTCTGCTGTTATGTCAGTGTGCATTCACGCATACGCATGTGTTATGTAAATACTAGTCAGCACAATGATGAAATATACGTTATGTTATATTGCTATTATAAAGCATGGTACATATAATGGTACAGTCCACGTCGTCTGTCTGCGAGTCAATTAACTAATAATTAACTAATAAACTGTTATAAATATCTGATATTTCATGACTTGTTATGTTGGCTTTATGTCGATAAAAAGAAACAATTATTTGTATAAGTAAATCTGTGTGTCCATTCAGTAATACA
Source organism: Sinonovacula constricta (assembly GCA_007844125.1). NCBI lineage: Eukaryota > Metazoa > Mollusca > Bivalvia > Cardiida > Solecurtidae > Sinonovacula > Sinonovacula constricta. The sequence goes on from CM017572.1 coordinate 2,518,751, forward strand.
AAGTATTCCAGTTGTATGACAGTTGCAAACAGATGAAATTATATCTACATGTAATCACGCATTTAAACACGAATTTCATATTATTTAAGCTGTTATCAATGATTCTTATTAAATCAATGGTGAGTTTAATACAGCACATTTCCGAATGATTGTCCCGAGGACGGAATTACCCGAGGAGTTCCGATTGGCAATGGGCGAGGAATTCCGAACGATTTGTTGCCAGCTTCATATATTCGTTATACAGACACGTCAGGTCTAAGATCAAGTCAGAACGAGGTAGCCACTTCCGTGTTTTAAACAAAAATGGTGAATTAGTCGGCCTAGTAGTATAATTTAATTATATATTATTCCTTCGCCGGAACTTTAACATAAATACGTTGAAGTAGCATCGAGTGCCTGTGATTGTGTTAGAATAGTTCAAAGTGACCTTTTTGGAGCCAGCACTTTCGGCCAGATCGAGTGTTGCATCTGGACTAGGGGTGGCTTTTCGGTAATATAGGTGCAACTTCTTCCGGGTTGTGGCAAATTGTGTGCAGGATCCACTAGTGGTCAAAGCCAAGTCAATATTTTCTTTATTGGTGAATAAGATAACAATGCTTTACATTTTTTCATCTTTTTAATGTACTGCACGTCGTGGCTGCAATCAGCTTAATTTCTTTCCTATAGGCCTAGTTTCCACATGAGTAAAGATCCCTTGTCTTGGCAGCCATCTTTGATCTTAACTTTTTAAGGGATTTTCAGATGAATTGTATAGAAGCGTAAATTTTATTTTGTTGTTATTTCTTCATTTGATTCTCAATTTTCAAAATAAGATTGTATACAGGTTGAATTTGTTCATATTGTTATAAATGTTCTGTTGTTTAATAATTTATATAAGGTATAAAATGTCATTAATAAAGATGGAATAAATGAAAAAAAAATCATTGAATCCTTATATAGATATATCTGTTATCATAATACAGTCAAATAACAGATCATATACAACAAAAATATGAAATTATATCTGCATGTAATCACGCCTTTAAACACGAATTTCATATCATTTAAGCTGTTATCAATGATTCTTATTAAATCAGTGGTGAGTTAAATACCGAACATATTTCCGGATATCGGCCTGCATTAGCTTCTGCCTTTAACAGTCTTATTACAATCTGAATTCCTCGGGTAATCCGTCCTCGAGACATACAAATCGGACACTCCTCGGGTAATTCCGTCCTCGGGACAATCATCCCTTGGATGTATCTGACATCACATGGAAACTCATTCGGAACTCTTCGCCCATTTCTACGAAATTTCGCCAGAGAATGGGCGAGGTGGTCCGAATAATGGAAATTATTTCGTAGCAATTGGTCAATCGGAACACCTCAGATAATTCACGAATCATCTCTCGGATGTATGTAGGTAGTAGGATCACCTCGGCCATTATCTAAATGGGACTTCTTTTGAGACAGACGTCAAAACAAAGATGGCAGCTCGAGTTACAGATCACTATAATACGATGCCAGTAAAACTTCAATTTGTGGCGGCATCGAATTTAAATCATCTGATTTTAATTTACCCAGCGCATCAGACACGCAGCTGTCAATCGATGGCAGTGTTTATGTTTTGTGCGAACTACTTAGGCATATTCTTCTTCCGACTTCCGGCGAAAAAAATGATCGTGATTTCATTAAGTATATTGCACCAGATACATCCGAGGGATGATTGTCCCGAGGACGGAATTACCCGAGGAGTTCCGATTGGAGGGTCCCGTGGACGGGATTACCCGAGGAGTTCCGATTGGCAATGGGCGAGGAATTCCGAATGATCTGTTTCCAGCTTCATACGTTCGTCATACAGGCACGCCGGGTCTAGGAACAAGTCAGAACGAGGCAGCCACATCCGTGTTTTAAACAAAAATGGTGAATTAGTCGGCCTAGTCGTGTAATTTAATTATATATTATTCCTTCGCCAGAACATTGACATAAATACGTTGAAGTAGCATCGATTGCCTGTGATTGTGTTATAATAGTTCAAAGTGACCTTTTTGGAGCCAGCACTTTCGGCCAGATCGAGTGTTTTATTTGGACTAGGGGTGGCTTGTCTGTAACTTCTTCCGGGTTGTGGCAAATTGTGTGCAGGATCCACTAGTGGTCCAAGCCAAGTCAATAATTTCTTTATTGGTGAATAAGATAACAACGCTTTACATTTTTTCATCTTTTTAATGTTCTGCACGTCGTGGCTGCAATCAGCTTAATTTCTTTCATATAGAAAGATTCCACATGAGTAAAGATGCCCTGTCTTGGCAGCCATCTTTGATCGTAACTTTTAAGGGATTTTCAGATGAATTGTATAGAAGCGTAGATTTAATTTTGTTGTTATTTCTTGATTTGATGTCCAAAAATTTAAAGCTATAAACCATTGGAAAGCTCTGGAAATTCATATTTGTAGAATACAATATTTTTTAAAATTGATAAATGCACAAAGATTTAATACACAGAAATCTATACAATTATTGGCTCATCCTTTAACAAAATGAACAGTGTATCGTTTTTGGTTGTACTTCTTTATCGTTTAAACTATTATAATATATTATTTTGATATTTAAAATACTTCATAAAATCTGTTTTATAAATCTGTTGATATAAAATTCAATGAATTAGACTGAAACATAAAATCAGCTTCTGCCTTCAAAGATGGCTGCCTTAAACTGTCATCAGTGCCTATGACATTACATGGAATCTATCTCTAACAGCTTGGTTCATAGTCTTATTACTCGTTACATTATAAATTTAACCTGAAACAGCACTTTTTCTGGATATCTGTATGTGGTTTGCATGTTTACAACAAGCTCTTACATAAAGACCTTTGCAAACAGTCCTGTATATTTGTCATTTCAGTATGTTTACACATATTTTTACCATAGCCTGTGGATTTAGATTGGAGGGTTGAATTCTACTACCTCCTGGACAGACAATCTAAAGGTTAGCATCAGTTGTGATTGTCTTATTATTCAGTCAGCCGTATAAAAGGGCTTATACAATCATTTTCTAATCGTGCAGCAGTTGTGGAAACCTATCAATCACAACCAACAATACTTATTGTTATTATTTAACACTAGAAAATACTTTAATTGAACAATTGTGTCCAATAATTATGCTTTTTTTCCACTTCACTGCATTTAAGCAATTTATAATTCATCATAACACTTTATGTACATAATTCAATTCTAATTAAACAACACACTTCAAATGATTCTCAATTCTCAAAATAAGATTTTATACAAAGTTAAATTTGTTCATATTGTTATAAATGTTTTGTTGTTTAATAATTTATATAAGGTAGAAAATATTATCAATAAAGATGGAATAAATGAAAAAGAAACATTGAATCCTTATAAAGATATATCTGATATTATAATTTAGTCAAATAACAGATCATATACAACAAAAATACATTAAACAATATGAAGTCATAAAACTTTATTGTGGTTGACATGTCGCCTTATTTTTTTTTTTTTTTTTTTTGCAGCTGAGTTCGAATAGTCTTTGGGTTGAATACTCACATACCCAGCAGGTAATACTTCTTGTTCTTGCAGCACAGACTTTATTGTACATACTGTTTGAAATCTTGTGCCAGGTAGTAAATATGGCAACTGCAATTGATGCAGAGAAGTGGTCTGATGAATATATAGATGCTAAGTGTTCCAATTGTGCCAAGAAGAAAAAAGACCAGACTGCAGATTATTACTGCTATGACTGCAATACACATTTGTGTACACCGTGCTTAGGCTCTCATAATGATTGGAATGTAAACCACAATGTAGTGAAAGGACAAGGAGACAACAAAAATGTATTGACCGAAAAATGTGAGAACCATCCTGACGAATTAATAACGTTGTACTGTCGCCGGCACGACGAACTGCTGTGTAGAAAATGTCGCCTCCTGGATCACAGGTCAGTTTTCTTACCTGAAAGGTGGTATCCGACAATTTGCCTGTATCTTATATATGAGGAAACATCTTAACCCTGTTCTGGGAAATTTGTTTATTTATTTAGGTTAAAAAAGCAGGAAATACATTTTTCTAATGACAATCAGGGCTTTATCCTTTATTTTTTCACTGTGACATTTGGATATATAGGACCAATGAATACCATATTGTGGGATCTTTTCAGGTAACAATAATTAGTTTTCAGTAGCCTGAGAGAGAAAAATATGCAAACTGTTGAATTAAGATTAAGCTCAAGGTTCATTCCCAGATCATACTACAATTTAAAAGCCGAATAATCAGTCGTAATTTGCGAGCTGATCTTATTTATACCACATTAGTGCTGTTTGGTACATCAATATATTGTTATACTGAGTGACGTCAATACTGTACCATGATTCCAGAGTTTTTTTGTTTCTGAAAAAAGGTATGGGCCAGAGGCCTTTGATAAATGGGAAGGGGAACATTTATGTGCATGTTTATTTTTTTATTTGCTTTCATACATCTTGTATATTACAAGGTCATCATTTCTCTATTTGTGTTCTTGAACTCCACAACTAGATCATCAAAGTACAGTTCAACAATGTACTACTGAAGACACTGATACATATCAGTACATCTAATTTCTTCATTTCAGCACGGATATATTAAATTTTATTGGAGGGGAATTATCACTTTAAGGGGAATTACTAGGCTTAATGTTCGTAGGGGAGGGGCGTAAGATAAAACGAAACAAACCAGGATATATATCCATTTTTGATGATATTTTGCATCATTTGGTTACTGCCGCCTTGATTTTGTGCTCATATTGATATGAAGCGATCGCTGATACCCAACTGAAAATACAAGGGCTGAAAATTCCTCTTGCCCGCTGAGCATCGGCAAGGAAGACCTAGCATCAAGCGAATAGGTTTCTCGAAATACTAGGCCGATCAGGTTTAAGCTCAATTGTGCAACGTGCTCAAGTGGTGCTTTTGTGATATCGTTTCGCCCGTCGTCAACATTTTAGCTTGTGAACACACTAGAGGCCACAGTTTTTATCCAATCTTCATCAAACTTGATCAGAATGTTTGTCTGCATCAAATCTAGGACGAGTTCATTATTGGGACACCTGGGGTCAAAAATGTAAGTCACAAGGACAAATTTTAAGGAAAAACCTCTGAACACACTCGAGACACTATTTATACGCCAATCTTCACCAAAATTAGTTAAAATGTCTGTCTACATGAAAACTTGGACGAGTTTTTAACTGGGTCACGTGGGGTCAAAAAGTAGGTCACTAGGTCAAATATAATAAAAAGATTGTGAACACACTAGAGGCCATATTATAGGCCAATTTTCATCAAACTTGGTCAGATTGTTTATCTACATGAAATCTTGTGTCAGTTTGTTATTGGGTCACGTGGGGTCAAAAGGTAGGTTAAATAGGTCAAATTTAGAAAAAGCTTGTGAACACACTAGAGACCCCATTAATAGCTCAATCTACACCAAACTTGGTCAGAATGTTTGTCTGCATAAATTATTGGATGAGTTCATAACTGGGTCACGTGGGGTCAATAAGTAGGTCAGTAGGTCTAATCTTAGAAAAAGCTTTTGAACAGACTAGAGACCACATTTTTAGCCCAATCTTCACCAAAATTGATCAGAATGTTTGTCTGCAAGTAGGTCACTATGTCAAATTTAAGCAAAACCTTGTAGGTCAGTAGGTCTAATCTTAGAAAAAGCTTTTAAACACAAACACACTAGAGGCCCCATTTACGGCCCAATCTTCACTAAACTTGATCAGAATGTTTGCCTTGAAATCTTGGATGAGTTATGCTTGGATGAGTTCATAACCTGGCCACAGGGGGTCAAAAAGTAAGTCAGTAGGTTAAATCTTAAAAAAAGCTTGTGAACACTCTAGTGGCCACCACCAGTACCGTCTTGTGAGGAAAAGTGAGGAAAGCATCGACTCCCAAACCTATACCAGGCAAAGGAGAGATGACTCCCACAAAATCCCCCCTTCTGCAGTAAAGAAGACAACACCTTCAAGGGTTGTGGATAAGGGCACCCAGTCTTCTCCCTTCAACATAAATATCATACAAGAAAATAAGGAGACTGGGTGTGACATAACAATTGATCACAAAGAGGTTAAACTCACTATCAAATTAGATGACCGCTTACAAATAGTTAAAGATATCATGTCCTAAACAACAATAAGAACTGGACCACTTTTAAATAAGTTTCTAAAACACGAGATTATAAAAAAAACTCCACGACCACGCACACCCAACAGCAGATTGTCTGGAGACCTAACCACAGCAGGTTGTCAGGCAACCATTCCACAACAATGTTGTCGTAAGACCTGCCTATAGCTGGTCGTCAAAAAACCTAACCACAGCAAGGTGTCTGGAGACTGAACCACAATGGATTGTTGGAAGACCTACCCATAACTGTTGTCTGGAGATCTACCCATAATTGGTTTTCAGGAGATCTACATGTTGCTGTGTTGCTGGTTTTCTGGAGACCTACTCATAGCCGGTTGTTGGTAAATCTACCCACAGCGGGTTGACAGGAGACTCACTGTTGTCTAGAGATCTTACCACAGCAGTTAGTCAGAATACCCTCCCCCCCCCCACACACACTAGAAGCCCCATTTGCCCAACTCTTTACTAAACTTGATCAGAATGTTTGTCTGCATGAAATCTTGGATGAGTTATTAATGGGTGAAGTGAGGTAAAAAATGAGGTCACTAGGTCAAATCTTATAAAAAGCTTGTGAACACACTAGAGGCCACATTAAGTGTCAGATAGAGACCGAACATTTTCCCTCCTGAAGTTACAGGTACTGTTCCCCCACCCCCCAGAGAGTCAAAGAGAACCCGAGAATTCTCCCACCTGAAGGTACAGGTACTGTCGCCCACACCCACAGTGTCAGAAAGAACCAAACAATTCTTCCACCTGAAGGTACAGGTGCTTCCCACCCGCCTCAATCACCCCCTACACACACACAGTGTATCAGAGAGTCCTGAAATATCCTCATTTTTGACCAGGTTTTCTTTAGTAAATTCTTGGTTATTAAATTGGGGTATATCCTTGGGCTGGCGTCAACATTTCAACGTCAACGTTTTTTCTTAGTAACCATTCAAGGTACAGCTTCGAAATTTAGCATAGATTAATAAAGGGATTTCATCCACATTACTCAGAATTTGGTAATCTAAATGTAACAGGATTCACAAGTGTAAGAACTGTGCCCAAACAAAAAAGTCTTCAGGGGAGGGGTGGGTCAGGGTGGATGGTAGTAGCCCCTTTCCCAATAAAATAATGAATACATTTTTATTTCTTTAATTCCTAAACTCAAACCGACAAGACATTTTTATTTCTTTCCCTTCTGCTCTCAAACTGACAAACAATTCTTCAAGGATGGGGTGGGTCTGGGTTGATCATTGTAGCCACCTTTACCCCCACCCCCCATACAAGTATTTCTTTATTTTTAATGTGAACTGTTATCAACCAGATATTTTCCTTACAAGAGTACTCTGATTTCTATTAATACTTAAAATGAAAACCCGGTTTCGTGGCGTGGCAACTTGTCTTCTTGTCTCTATATATTCTGTTGTTTTACTCTTAGGTATCAGTTAAACTTCGATTCAAGCTATTGTGTTTTCTGAGAGGTTCATGTGTAAATAATTTAATTATGACTTATGGGGTGAAGATTAGGATATCGTTTTTTTGTGTTTTTTTTATGTACTGCATCATACTGGTAGTTCTGCTTTTTCACGTTAATGCTTTACAGCTTTTTATTTAAAAAATCTGACATATGCATGTATAATGTTTGCTATCAAGTTAATAGTTTTAAGATATTTATTTTAAACATTTTACTAGTACATATATTTCAACACTGAATAAGTAAGACCATGTTTATGTATGTGCTATATTTACAGTCATAAGTAAACAACAAACTGTCCGAGCATCTTAAACCTTTCTTTGTTGGTTGGTCAGCCAGTTTCTTCACACTTTATCACTTAATCTGCCAGTCATGATGTTACTGTCATTTTATCATAAAAATCCAGAAGAGCCATATCAATGGAAACTCATTGATGTTATTTTGTTATATGTAATATTTTATCTACTTAAAGATTTTGGCTTCTGGTTACATTTTTTTTCAGTCAAATTTTAAGATTATTCATATTAGAAACTGTTTATGTACAATATTGTTTTCTGGCCACAGAGGCAGCTTCAAAGGATCGAGCGCCGGTAATTGACCCTAAGCCCAAATAATGGCATTTGGGCTTAGAGGCCCTCAGGATCGTTATTCTGACACCAATGAATTATCTGCTTCGCTAAATATTTTTTTTATTTCATTGATGACTAATCTGTTTAATGTAAAGATAAGGTTAAACAGATGTTGTTATATAACAGATCAATAAGGATCAGTTGAAACCCTGGTTTTGCATTGTTTGACATATAAAGTAACTAATTCGATTATAATTTTGAGCTGAGTGGCAAAAGTATGTAAATATTAAAATTCAAAACAATACTGTCTTATTTGAAGTTGACAGCAATTGTGGTGACGTGTGGCAGGCCTGTATTTGAAAGGCAGAGTCGCCGACTTGTAAATCCCCGTTAATATTGTGCCATTCACCACATGGGTTTAAGTTATATTCATGGGCAAACTATTTCATGTGGAGTCTTCCAGCTTACATGCATTGTGCATGCTGTTCTGCCCAGACATGGGTCTTGCGTTTTTATCCACATTACTATAATGAAAACAGTGGGGTCGCTGCGATGGACTTCAATGACATTTTCTTTTCCATTTTTTTAGGACGTGTCAGGACCCCCAAAACATCAAGGAATCCTCAGATGAGCTCAATGCTGTTCCCGAGTTACAAGCAGTCCCTGCACAGTTAAAATTGGCGCTGGACAATATAAACAAAGCTATTAAAGTATTAGATGAACACATGGCTAATATTACAAAACATGGAAACAGTTTTCTTATTGATATGGAAGCATATGCAAAGAAACTCTTATTGCGAATCGAGGAGCTAAAAGAGAAAAGTAAGAAGGATATCGTTAGTAAGCAAGAAGAGCTTCTTGCAGTAACCAATCATCATCGACAGGCGTGTGTTTTAACTAAAGACGAAATAAACCAGTGTTTAGATAAAATTACAAAGTCAAAACAGTGGGAAGCCAACATGTTTGTCCTTAAGAAGAAGGGTCAGACAATTGCCCAAAAAGTTGATGCTCTTTTTAAGGAGTCGGACAGTCTGATAAAGGGACATCAATTCAGCTTCATGACTGAAAAGAAGATATTTGACTCCCTTAACTGTTCCTGCTCCCTTGTTAAGGAAGTCAGCACAAAGGTACAGAATATCAGCTCGAAGGGCGCTATGGGAGGTGAAGTAGACAGACCAGTACATGCAGTAGTAAAGAGTCCAGGAGACCTTCAAGTAGGGAGACCAATGGAGAAACAGAGAGATAGGCCAGTGGTGAGACCAGAAAAGAAACAAATCAATGTCAGTATACAAGAGGATACGAACAAATGTCACAACCTGGGTTGCTGTCAACTTAGTGACGGAAGTATGATAGTTGCTGATTACAATAACAGAAGACTGAAGCTTGTAGACCCATCAAGTAGCATGGTGAACAAGTTCTGTGTTACAGATGGACAGCCAGCAGATGTGTGCTGTATTGGTCCACAAAAGGTAGCAGTAAGTATACTTATCGTGTCTCTTTGGTGATTTAATTTGGGATGTGTAATATCATGTATCATAATGCCGCAAGATATTCCAACAATAAAAGAATAAATAAGTTTGAAGTAAAACATTTGCATGTGCATGGTTATTGCAATTATGGCGTGTTTCAATTTAGACTATATTATAGCACTCTCCACAACAAGCTTAAATGTGCGTCCATGGTTAAGTGGTTTAGACATTGGATTTTGTATCAGAGGGTCCCACATTCTAACCCTTCGAACCCCCAAATCAGACCATGCAATGAAAGTCCTTCAGCAATACTATTTTCTGCACAGTGCTGCGTGTACTTAGAACCAGAGTTCTGGTTCTAACCAGAAAGTGGGCAGTTGGACAAAACTTTCCCAACTGACTGTAAATACTTTTAAACTAAACCAAAATTACAACAAATGCTCTTGTGAAGAAAACTATATCATTTACATGGTGATTTAATTTTCTTAAGCTTAAGTTATAGACAATATGTGTTTCTGGGCTAAGGGGATTTCATTACGCCTGACTCATCTTTGTCTCAGGATAATGTAACGGCCAGGTTCGGTCCCTGGGCGCACATCATAAGTGCCCCTGTGCTATAATGATAGAAATGTCGCTGCATAGTATCGGAATAAATGCCAGCAAATCCCATCCCGTCCCAATACATGTTTCCAGAATATCGGTGCCAACTCGCAATGTTAAATGCGGATCATTAAGCACATTTGGTGGTTATCCAGAAAATCTAAAGGTCATGCTTTTGATAAATGTATCAGTGCTCCCGAGAATTCTTTTGGTCAATTAGTTTTCGCTCCAAGATTTTTTTGACAAACAGGTTTTAAATATCCGACCAGTTTCCTCGAAGCAGCTATTGCGTTAATCATACCGGGTGATTTTTACCCTAGCACATCATGTGGCTCTGATTTGACTGCTAAATTCACATGTGGCCTAACAACACAGTTTTTTTGCTATATGTTTTATATAAGCATCTGTGAACAGAACATTTTTGTTTACTTCCCGAACAGAAAAATCTTACCTTTTTCTAGCCGCAGAAAACTGCATGTTGACCAGTAGTCTAGACCAATAATTTCAAAAGTATATCCGGTGACTTGACAGGTAAATAATCTCGGCGGTAAACAGGCCAAAGACATCCCTGTTCAATAGCTGGTTGCAACAATCTATCATTAAACTTCCATCAAAGCTGACACTTACTGACTGATTTACACATACTTTGTACAAAAATGTCATTTAATCAGTCTTCTTCATTCAATCAGTATTCGTCAGAAGAAACAGGGACTCTTTTGTCTTGTTCTGTTTCCTTTTCTTGGGTAACGAAAGGCATAAAACTGTGTTCTGACGCCATTTAATCGATTAAACGGTGCACCCATATCTTTTACTCTGAAAGTTTTGCCCAACGATGTGTATATACATTTCTGCCTTGATAATTTTTACTGTAAACAAAACAATGAGAAAATCGATTGTAAATCGTTTTCCATTTCCACAAATCGTTTTAGTACATAAAATTTTACTTTCAATTCGTTTGACATTAAAATCACTTCGTAAAAACGATAAAACGATGCTTATCTGGAACACTGATGTATAGATCAAAATGATACTGAAACTTGTTTTAATGTTAGTCTTTATGTTTCAAATATTTATTATTTATTTTATAGTTAGCATAACAATAACTCCTATTTGTAGAGTGACAAAATTATTACCAGATAACAATTTTACCCAAATGATAAATGATGCTATGCAAAGTTCGTGTTTTGTTTAGATGTGTAATACAAATCACTGTTCTCATTTGCAATGATAATTTAGTCATGTTTTTTAAATAGATCACAGAGACCAATTATGATAACTTAAGCAACTTTCAGCTATGTTAGTGGAGGGATACCCAAGACGAATGTTGAACCACTGGCGAACCGCAGGTCAGCTAAAAGCCCATCCCACAGTAAGTCCTTCGGCCCAAATGTGACTCACAACCAGGCCGTGGAACGCTAAGCAGTCAGAGGCGATATATGCGCCAACTCGACCACTACATTACACCATTACACCACAGGCACCCTTCATGATAATTACTGCAGAGCAGAGCATCACAAAAGGCTTACAATAAAGTTAACATTTATCACTTGTAGTTCTCACATGAAACTGCATGAACAATTTAATGTTAACATTAATTTATAAAAGGTAACTGTATTTGGGTAAATGTATTGCAGTGATGTATTATTAAGTACTTTCATTTCTGAATTAATTCATACGATTTCCATTTGTTTCTTTATTGGGTTTTCCATCCCACCAAGATTGTTTCTCTTATTTGGAGAAGCTGTCCACTTAAAGCAGATGTAGTGCTGCCTTCACTGTGTATTGCATGCCTGACATAATGCTGCACCCAGTCACATCCCGACACCAGAACAACCAGTCCTGGAACTACACTTATATTTGAGGTTAGCAAGGGAGCTTTACCACAACCATTTTAACGACTTAGGTATATCGCAACCCAGGATCAAACCTAGGGCCTCCTAGAGTCGGTCATCTACCAATGATGTTACTAGGTCCAGTAGGCCCACTTGAGGCCTAACATTAAATGGGTTATTTTAGTCCCTCTTACCCCAAAAGTCAAATAACAAATACAGAGAAAAGTACCGTCTTCATTCTATACTGAATTGTTGGTCATGTTTCTTACACTGATACGTAATCAGGTACAGATGCGTTTAAAAAAATTGCCCATTAAATATAAGTGACGGAATAGCTAAAAAGAAACACAGGTCATTAGAAAATGCCATTTTCAAAAGGAAATGTTTACTTATTATAAGTGATTGGTTCATACTAAGAAAGGAAATGCGATGTCATGTGTTTTAGCTCACCTGAGCTTTTGCTAATTAGGAGAAGTACATTTAAATCACTGTTTGCATAAATGTACGCGGAATTACCTGACTTTATCGTAATAGTAACAAAAAATATTTCAGGTATCGGAACTTTGATTGACATTGTGGTCATTTGTAGTCATCATTGTGGTATATTTAGCCAAAAAAAAGGACAAATCATGACATGTAGGGAAACTGTACCGACCAGTTTTCGAGAAAACAAAGAATATTCTTACGTTATAGTATAAGAAAAATTAATATTTATCATCAGGTAAACAGACCAAGCCTGTTAACCGATTCTTCTGGCTGAACATATTCAAAATATGTCATATATTCATACTCTACGTGACGTATTTGATCCAACTTTCACACCAAGATTGCCACCACCGTCATTTGGCGTGCGTTCGGGAAGGCAGGAGAATAGCAGATGTGTGTAAATTTTCAGGATTCTGATATTATACATAGGTACGTTATGGGTAGTGCTAAGTTTTGGGTCGCTTTGGGCGTCAGTCAGGTCAAAGTCACTGTTGCGAGAATATATTTTACAATATTCTGTCATAGTAGGGCTCTGTTTGGTTAAGTAAACATGTTCGGTAAGCGGAGAGTTTGTAAGATAATAAATAGCGGTTTCTTTTTAAAATATACTTAATAAAAGGTAGTGATTCCCTCATTTCGTTATCGAAGGGACATTGTTATGACTTACACATTTACCTAATGTTACCTCTCTTCTTGGTGGGCATTTGCGGTTACGCTTCAAGGAATTAAACTGTTCTTTACTTAGGTCCAAACGTTTGAAATACCTTAAAGATGGTATCCGACAGTTTGGGCCGAACATATCTTCATTATACAGCTTAGCAAACCATTGTTATATAAATAGATCTCGTAAAATGCTGTTTATTGATGTCATACACATGTCGGCAAATGGAACCATAACAACACAATCATCATAAAAAACATTTATTTCCTATCTGAGCCACGCTGCACAGTTAGCTATTTTTAAACCAGGTTAATCATGTGACCACTGATGTTTAGTTCACCCACGTCATCCGCTGTTACGTCGATGTCTGTTTTTAGCAGGAATCCTTATCGCACAGTCGCACGCACGCATACACACTGAGTGCACAAATCAATCAGTCCATATTGCCGACTGACCGTTCCAAGGCGTAACTGTCGGGTTTGCTGTTATTGTTAATTGACTTATCACAGATTTGTTCTCACATATACATTTGGCGTGCATGTGAATACCTTGGTCCTGTGTCTTTTTAATTTTTGTATATGTTGCAATGCTCATAGGACTTTGTCTTATATATTCTTATAAGTAAAAATACAATTAGAAAAAACAAACACGAAAACAACAACAACAAAACAAGTGAAACAAATAATCGCCACTCGACAACCTTACACAGTGTATGCAGTTCCGGCCAATCTACGCCAATCTGCCAGTCTGTTATTGAACATCTGAGTGCATTAACTTTGGAGATTTTCGCTTACTCATTTACACCATTAAAGGAATGCTGTGGTAATATTCGTATTTTGAACACATAAGAAATTTAAGAGAGTAATGTTCTCGTGGTCTTGATTATTAATTGAAGGTTAAAACAACACGAGGACGAGGCAATATGTCATTAAATAGTATGAACATTAGTGTTGAATAAATTACCGACATATCCTGTACTGAATTTCGATTTTTGTTGTTTGGAGACCTTTTTCCATTGACTGGAGATAAAAATACGATACCAGTTTGTATACAGCCCTATCTATAAAAAATAAATAAACATGAAATTTACAATGCTCATTGTAAGAGTTCTCCCTTAATAACCACACTTTTTATACATTTAAATATTGTCTCACGGACTTAAGATATAGCCCGGGAGATGTAACATCTACAAACCTTAAAGGTGGTATCTGACAGTTTGTCTATATCTAATATATATAACAATATTTCACCTTTGTTTGGCGGTTTTGTGCATAATTTCTGTAGAAAAAAGCATCATACTTGAGTATAAGCTTTGACGATTTACAACAGTATCTCAATTTTGGGGCAGTAAAACTCGTAAATCAACACTAAAAATGTTTATTCTGTTCAAATCAATGAATTGGGATTTCGGCCAAAATAGACATCGGCATCAAAGCGGATGACGTGGATGAGCTCAAACATAGTTGGTCACGTGATTGTCTTAGTTTAAAAATAGCTAACTGTGCAGCGTGGCTCATTGGAAGTACATGTTTGTAATGACGATTATGGCGTTAAGGCAAACTTTTCAGACAGGTGTAGGACATCAGTAAACAGCCCTTAGCGTGATCTGTTCAGGTAACAATTGTTTATTATGATGTTTAATGAAAATATGTTGTCCAAACTGTCTGATACCACCTTTAATATCGATTCTATGCTCGACAAAAGATCAGTTATGGGCGAGATATTATTAAATTTGGCCCCCTACCCCCACCCCGGCACATCAAAAGCCCAGCTACGCCCCATCATTAAAGTAACATATATCGTTATCATGACAGACGGTGAACTAAACGCACGTACACGTAATTAAAATCGAAAGAAGCAGTATGTATAGTCCGATATTGCACACATAGATCATAAAGTAGTATGCCGAACACAGGTTATCGCGTACACGTATACAAACATTTGTACACATTTCATTCGTCACGCGACAAAATATGACGTCATAAATATTTTGAAAAAACAACAACCAGTTGAGCGTTCATGAACTTAGTGAGATGGATTCTGCCAGGTCTTGAGGAAAGATTGTAAAAATATCTTGTTTAGTAGAAGTTTGAATATTATAATGTTTTATTTTAATGTTTGCCTTTTTAAATTACTTTATGCTTAAGTTTGCTGAAAATACTGTTTGAAAACCATAGCTGTGATTTTAGATCTTTGTTTCATGTAGATGGCAAAATCTAGACACAATGCATTTTGCACGTTTGCTGTGAGTTTACCGTAAATTCCATTCGTTATTGATTCAGAAAGCCAGAGGTAACTAGATTAAACTCTATTTTAAATGTTGATTGTCTTTTATTAAAATTATACTATTAAAATAGTTTCACGTAGTCCTATAAATGATCATGATTTTACGTTTCCCCACTTCAGACACAAATGGCGACTTTCCACGGTAGATCTACTCAAGCTTAACCGAGCCAGGAGGACAGCGAGTGTAGCATGTGTACAGAACTTTCAGGTTATTGAGTTCTATTTAGTCCAGGCACTAGCAAGCTGACCGACTATGAACGACTGAATATTGCCTTTTTTTCTAGCAATTGTTTACATAATTTTCATTTTAATGTTTACCTGATTTACATTTCTATATTTGCAGGTTGTGGATGACTGCCGGCCATGTTTACTCCACCACAAATTGATCGAAATTTTGCCACGACATAAAGACCTGTGTTCACCAAGCATTAAAGTAGCGACATGAGCCCAAGTCACCATTTCATATCAAGAAAACAGCTTTTGTATATAGATAGCTAAATTGTGACTTTAGGCTCAAATAGCAAAGTTAAATTGTCATGCAATATTTCAGACTTATAGCTGAGTACTCGCTGAGGATATTGTCAATTAAAATCCATGACTTACCAAATCTTACTTAAGAATGGTTGGTGTATACGGGCCAAAGACTGTATTAATGTTCTGTTTCCACTTCCTCTATTTTCAGGTTGCATCATTTACGACTATGGACGCTGACGTGTATTTTGTCACCAACACAATCTGTACATTTACAATGTTTTACTCTTGTCTACATTTCTGTATTTCCAGGTTGCCTTCCCTGATTCTACCAAAGTCCGCGTGTACAACACAGACAGTCTGACCAGGACACGAACCGTCGAGTTGGGACATAAGACCTCCTGGATCGCTTGTCATGGCGGACTGCTGTACTGTACTGAGTGGGATGGTACCATCTTGTATGTACACGACGTGAGGAGTGGAAGGAAGCTGAGGGAAATCTCCACGGACACCGACGGCCGGCAACTGTTCTCTACCATCCGACACATCGCCGTGAACAGTTCCGGCGACCGAGTCTATGTGGCTGACGGGGGGAGAGGTCTCGTATGTGTCGGCACGGACGGGAGGCAGATATTCTGTCTCTCCCAGAACGATCTCGAGCTGTCTGGTGCCTATGGTGTGACCACTGACCATCGCGGTCACGTGTTTGTCTGCGGACTGCTCTCACACAACGTAGTCAAGGTGACCGAGGATGGTCACGTGGTAGGTCAGATATTGTCCATGGAAGATGGGATCACGTGGTATCCACTCTGCCTCAGTTACGATGTTAGCAGGAGTTCCTTGTATGTCGGTGGGGGCAGTGATCAGCTTCTGATGGTGAAATGGAAGTAAAGTTTATATTAATTATTGCCGGACATTTTGTTTTCCATTTGTGTTTCTCCTTTTGTTGCTGATTGTGACATTTTGTGAATTAGTGACTCGTTATAAAAGTGGAATTAAATCAACATTTTAGTAAAACAATCTTCCATCGACATTTTATTTAGGAATAAAATGAAATTAAAACTTGTCTTTGAAACTCTGTTCTTCTGTTAATGTTACAGATAAGTATGCAGTTGATATATTGTTGTATTTCCATTAAATATTTTGTACAAATGTTCCTACAATTGAAGTTTATTTCAATTCAATTTGATGTTTTCCTCTCAGTTCGCCATGTTTGTATATTTTACATCAACATCAAAACAATTACGTAATTAAACATAACACTATGACGTCATCACATGCGGATAATACGCTTTCCCGCAAAATCAACAAAAACACGCAACGTCATCAATATATTACTCCAGTGCTGAATTATTTGGCATTTGTGTCAGATTTCTTTAGAATTTAATTAATTTTCAATTAAAACATTCATAATACTACTCGCATTTTGGTTTAATGTATGTGTTAGCATTCGTGTCACATGTAGTGGTATGTGTATGTCCGGCAGTTGTTATATAAACAATCGGTAATAGATTTTCAATGTTATTTTGTTGAAACAATTGTAGCCGTGACCAGCAAGGCGTCAATTTTAGTATATAATGTATAGTATCTAGTTAGTATATAATATTCGTAATAAATAAACTTTACAGACAATTTATAAGTACGAGATGTGTGGTTCAATTAGAACTCTGCCTGTTTTATTTAAAATCAAATATCAGTGACAATGTTGTAAAATAAAGAAACATATTAGGTAGATGTGTGACATGTTGATTAAGAAGATAAATGTATTGTTCAGTGCTTCTAAAGAGATGTGACCAGTTTATAATTCAAATCGAAATTGATCATGCATTCAGTTATGTTAATTGCATAAACAATTTCGGCTAGGGCAATATATGTACGCGGAATTGTATATCCAGATTTTTTACAGTTGTTACAGTTAAAATATTGATCGTCTCTTTAGGACTCCCTAAACACGGTCATTTATGTGCTGTCCAGAGGCATACACCCGCCCCCACTTGGACATTTATAGAATGTTTGTAGGTGCGTTTTCCAAAATATCGCTGAATTGAGTTGGGTGTATTAAATAATATTGCATTAAAACATGTAGTAACATTTTATGTCAAGATAATTTGCAATAAGTACATGTTTCTATTGTGTGTGGCAACTGTTTTGATTCCATAATCCATGCTTATCTAGAAATACCTGCTTGTATGTAACAATTCTGTTTTACCAAGCATTGCATATCCCAAATTGTGCATGATTCCAAGAGCGGATCTAGGATTTTAAACTGGGCGGGCGAGAACTTTCTTCAAATGTTTAAACGATCTCATTTTATTATTTGTGAATTTCTTTACACACCAATGGCATATACTACATATAGAATAAATAAGATGACCCTTCAAGGTGGTATCCGGCAGTTTGGACCAAAATTTTTTTCTCAAATAACCAAGTCATTGTTACCTGAAAAGATCCTACAAAATGCTGCTTATTGATTTCCCATAGATCAGTATGAACTGAAATATAAATCCTCAGTTCTCACAGCAGGAATTTCCTATTCGAGACATGCTGCTGAGATAGCTATTTTTAACTAAGAATACCAAGTGGCCACTCAATTTTGAGATAACGTTATATGGTCATCCGCGTAATACGCTCTGACATTTATATCTTTTTTAGTAGACATCCCGTCGTGTTTATTTATAGATTTGGAATTATTGAACATTTAGAGTGTTTTATCACGAGTTGTGCTAACAATATATGCAGTCTTCAAAGTCGTCTTTATTTACACTAAAGTATGAGTTTATGCAAAACGTATGTACCGATTTCCCGAAGCAGTGTTAATGTATTGTGACATGAATTTGATGTAGGCAAACTGTTGGTACCACCTTTAAAGATAACATTAATGATGTATTCGAAGGTTTGATGAAAAAAGTTTTGGCGAAAACTCAAGAGCAGCGTTGTTTATATGTGAATAAACCATTGTTTCATGAATAGGGCCTTTATGCTGATTAATCATTTAAAATATCATTCCTATAATGGCTATTTGAATTGTATATTGCTGTTAGAACATAGCTTAAACTAATAGATGTTTTAGATGATTGGTACATCGAATAGAATATATTAATAGTTGTTATTATGTACGTGTATTTGAATGTAGAATGTAAAACCTGTGTTTGATAGAGATGCCAATATATATCATGTATTTGCTTTGATTGTTTTCTGTTCTTTAAGTAGCTAAACTAATATCTATATCTATATATAATAAACTATTTAATCTATGCTTTTGGTCATTCTGTCTGTGAAATCCCCATAACCTCCAAACCAGAAAATGTGTCAGTTTGCTTTAACTAAGCGTAGCGATATTTTCCAAACACTAAATACTGCCAGGGGTAAAAGAGTATTGTAAATAATAATTTACATAAAGTAATGCCTTATAAATGTCATAGCACACAGTAAGGTAAAACACACAATAATATATATATATATATCAAAATATTGAAGTTATTCACGAAAAGTATAACTAAAAGAAAACAAAATATCACATTTCAATTAACAGTTTATGTAAACGTATGACGAGTATTATTATAACAGTCTGATACTGTTTAAAATGTACCTATGAACATTTTTACCTTTAACTTTTGTATAGTAACAATTCCGGCCTACTATGTAGGTTCGTTCTTTGTTTTCAGCCACATACGATGTACGATTATTTTTTGCAGGCAGTACACTTGCAGATCAACATAAGAATGGCTAGTGAAATAATATTCCGTTTATCTAATTTCTTTTTGCCGAATAA
The DNA here is from genome assembly GCA_007844125.1 of Sinonovacula constricta. Classification (NCBI taxonomy): domain Eukaryota; kingdom Metazoa; phylum Mollusca; class Bivalvia; order Cardiida; family Solecurtidae; genus Sinonovacula; species Sinonovacula constricta. Next base: position 2,538,509 of record CM017572.1, read on the forward strand.
ATTACAGTCAATTAGTTACTCTGTCGTAATACATCAAGTTCAATCTCATAGGATTTAATAATGTCATGTATAGGACATAATATCGTCATGCCAGCAATGTATAGGGCATAACAACGTCCTAACAGCAATTTATAGGGTATAATAATGTCATGACAGCAATGTATAGGACATAATAACGTCATGACAGCAATGTATAGGGCATAACAACGTCATGACAGCAATGTATAGGGCTTAATAACTTCATGACAGCAATTTATAGGGTATAATAATGTCATGACAGCAATGTATAGGACATAATAACGTCATGACAGCAATGTATAGGGCATAACAACGTCATGACAGCAATGTATAGGGCTTAATAACTTCATGACAGCAACGTATAGGGCATAGTTTCGTCATGACAGCAGTGTATAGGACATATTAACGTCATGACAGCAATGTATAGGGCATAATAACGTCATGACAGCAATGTATAGGGCAAAGCGACGTCTTGACAGCAACGTAAAGGGCATAATAACGTCATGACAGCAATGTATAGGTCATAATAACGCCATGACAACAATGTATAGGGCATAATATTTAACATCACGACAGGAATGTAAAGGGTTTGAGATAGTGGTGTGTGAGAGTGGGTGTTAATGTGTGAGAGAGTTGGTGTGAAATTGTGGATGTGTGTGTGGTGAGGGTGTGGGTGGCTGTGAGAGTAGGTGTGAGGATGTGGTGTGTGCGAGTTTCGGTGGGTGTGAACGTGTGGATGTGAAAGTGCGAGAGAGTGGTTGAGTGTGGTGTGGGTAGGTGTGAAAGTGGGAGTTTGTGAGAGGATGGTTGTAAATATAAGGGCGTTTTACTACATTTGGAATGCAACATTCAAGTTCCACTAAAAAACTAAAATTAATCTGTTTTGAACAAAGGAAAAAGTAAAAAAATACCATTATGTTTGCTCCAAAATATAGTTATATTTATGAAATCATCTTTGTTAAACATAATTCTAACTCTAATAAATCCCACCCATACTCTAACTAAAACGCTGACCCGACTCACACGCTCAATCCACATCCCACCCGCACTCTCACCAACATCCCGACCCATACTCTCACTCCACATCCCGACCGCACTCTTACCAACATCCCGACCCACACTCTCAGACTCACACCAGACTCACATCCTTGAATCACGCACAGTTTTATAATCAGACTCGCACCCGGAATAACATTGAATGACTCACAGTCTCACACTCAGACCCACACCCAGACTCAATATATCTCACCTTTAATCACACAGTCTCGCACCCAGACCTACACCCAGACTCAATATCTCTCACCTTTAATCACACAGTCTCGCACCCAGACCCACACCCAGGCTCACAATTTCTCACCTTTATTCGCACAGTCTCACACCCAGACCCAAGCCTATTTAACAACCAAACGAGATCTACTTCTTTTCCCACAATCTTAATATTTAAATAATAAAGATATGAGTATACAGTGCGACAAGTACCCCTATTTGCCACAATCTACATCATAAATTATATAAAATGTCAAAACCTTACAAGAAATACCAATTAATGGATAATTTATATTACTATTAAATGGCAGGGATGGGAGATAAATCCAGATGGTATAGATATGAAAGTCGTTTGAATTATCTCCCTTGGTAAACCGAACGTTTTCAACTAAATAGCTCGTAAATGTAATAATAATTTTGTAGTAAAACTACAGGACTGCATACATCGTTTATACGTTGTTTTGGCATTCCAAGCTTTATTGTAAATTATAAATACTAGTAAATAATGCGTGCATGGATATTTCTCAATGTATGTTAGTACTTTCACCTCATTTTTTTGTTTCAGACGAAAAATCTTTGACAGATCAAAATTAATTTCAATTGCACGATTATATAAAACTAAGGGCCTATGGCTTTGATTGTTCTATAGTTTTGATGTACTGACTGAGTATAAAACATAAAAATCATACAAATGTGCACTATCAAGACTTGCATTTACGACAGATCCGTGCATAGGTATGTTTGTGTTATACTAATGCTAGTATTTACTAAAGACAAAAAAGAAAGTAATTTAGTAGCACTAGTACTGGAGATGCAATCTTATTTGAGCCCAAAGGCAGAATATTAAGCATGAATCAACAGACCTTATGAAACGTTATAATACATGTATGCGATGAAAGGTGTGTGTGTGGTTTAAAAAAGTTTCTCTAGTATTATTGCCCCATTACAACTTCACAACTAGCGGAATATATTACATATTCAATTTAAAATCTATCTATATATTTACCGTTCTAAAAACAACAGAAATCTTCAACAACATGTACTAGTAAGGATCTTATGATAAGCTATAGAACAGGACCTATGACAGTTAAAATTATATAACAATACAGAATATATATGCTGATTGTAAAACCTGTTCGTACCAAGGAACCAAACATCGTTGTCTCCATATATCTGTTTATTCATGAACGATTTTCTTTTATATCCACCAAGTCTCTAACATTCTGGACTTATATATCCATTTGTGCAATTCACTTAACTTTCTGTTAATTTGTTGATATTTAAAAAAACTTATACAAATGACATATTGCTTAAGTCGTATTTAACAATCAAAACACTGTTTTAGTATCAATTTCCATGCAAAGTGGCAGATTCTTATTTATTTCCTTAAATATATTGCCTTAATAAAAGGAGCATTCCAGCAGTATATTATACTTCTATACATATCATCCTGTTAGACAAGTAGCCAAAAATAACAGATTGATTCTACTACTACTGCTGCTGCTGCTACTACTACTACTACTACTACTACTACTACTACTACTACTACTACTACTTCTACTACTACTTCTACTACTACTTCTACTACTACTACTTCTACTGCTACTACTACTACTACTACTACTTCTACTACTACTACTACTACTACTACAACAACTACTACTACTACCACTGCGTCTGCTGCTACTACTACTACCACTACTACTTCTACTGCTACTACTACTACTACTACTACTAATACTGCTACTACTACTTCGTCTTCTTCTACTTTCACTTCTACTACTACTACATCTGATACTTCTTCTTCTACTACAACAATCCATTTCGAAAGAAATCCCCCACCCACCCCACCCCACTAAATCTAAATGGTCTACCTACATTCCAATAAACTTTTATGTGATTCGCATATGGTTTGTTTTGATGAATAAAAAATTAGTTTAATAGTATAATTGATAAAAACAATTTTTGTTCAATAGACAATTCAGGGAAGATGCATCGGGATGCTTAAGTTAAGTACTCGATGTCAATAATATTAACATGACTCTATAGTGTTTTCTTTATATAAACCAGTATAGCAAAACATATAGAGGAGCTAAAATAACAGTGTTTTGAGGCAAAAATATAAACACTGTTACATTAATATAACATATGAAAAATGGATATGTAAAAAGAAAAAGTAGAAGGAAGAATGTTGAAGGATAAGTTAGAACGAAAGCATAAGGGAGGAAAGAAAAATAATGAAAAGAAGGAATTGTGAGTGGGGAATGAAGTATAGGAAACAAACTAATTATAAGCAGATAAATACGCCGAAAACAATGGAAGGCATGGAATGAAGGCCTGTATAAAAGACAAATAAGGAAAGAGTGAAGAAGGAAAGAAGTACAGTTAACAGGATGACTATTATCTTCGCCTCACCCAACCACCCCCACCCACGACAGCAAAACCTGAAATCACCATCAAAATCCTTTTTGCTATCTGGAAAACATTAAATATTTTAAGAACATTGAATCTACTTAACTAAAATTAAAAACCAACTTGGATTCAACAATACACGATTTATTTTTCACTGTTAAACCATCCAAACTAAATTAAGTTCAAACAGAAGAAGTAGTTGGATATAAATGACACAGTTCCCTCCCCTGATTATCTACATCTTCCATTACGGCGTGGTGAAATAGCATCTTGTTGTATAAGTAATAAAATAGAAAAAAAGACTTTATATAATAAAACTATAAAAAACACTAGTTATATACATGTAATTATTGTCACGAACACAAACTTTATTGTGGGGACACCCGTGGCAGAGCGGTTAAAGTCGCTGACGTGAAACTCCCCAGCCACTCACCGTGTGGGTTCGAGTCCTGGTCGGGGCGAGAACTTTCATTTGGAGAGGTTTTCCAGCTAACCAGCGGTGCGCCGGTGAATTTACCCAGACATATGTCTGGGGTCTTCCTCCACCAATAATGAGCTGGATGTCACCAACATGACCATAATTGTGTCTGTGCCATGTATAACGAAAGAACTAAACAAAAAATCTTTTTCGATCTCATCTAAAACAACATATATTCACAGTGTTCATAATACTCAATATATAATTAAACAAAATGATGAATATTTAATATGTTAGGTCCTTGCATGACAAAATCGACACATTTCTTTTTACTGTGACGTCTACATTCTTTAAGATAACAGTCTCTGTATATATTTTATATTGTGTAATATATTACACAAGTATACTTGTCTTCACTTCAATTATTTATGACCAAGGATTAGATAATTAATTCATATCAAAATTTTCTTTTATGGGTAATCTTAAGAAATACCACCGCCCACACTATTCCACTGCCAAGATTAGAGAACACAGCTTGCCCTAGGCCAGACATAAAACTTTTGTCCGAAATAAAACCATTCTCTTAATATTGCAACTTTGATATATTTCGGGGAAATTCACGTGACAATGACACTTATCATTATACATCTGTAGCCTTTCTGAGACTGGGTACCTGATGTACCTTCTGGTGTTATAACAAACCCATCAATACAGACATTCAACAATACAAACACATTTGACTGCCAATACTATTTTGAAATGTCAGACAATTACATAACTGATCATGACTTTATTCTATCTTACTTAAACAAAAATTGAATTTTTAAAACATTTAAATATTATTGTACCAAGCACCTAATGCAAAAACGGTTTTAGCTATATATTACCTACCAGGGGAAATTAATTTCCATTCAATTCAATAATGTCAAACAAGAAAATAATAACATACCGTGTGAAAGTAATTATTTCTACATGGCAATACTATTGACATATACACAAAACATATAATAATGTTTCAATGTGAAGGCTTTAGATTTAGGTATTGATGTAAATTTACTGATATTTCTTGTTATTGCTATGCTTATCAGTCAAAGATACCCTGTCAGACAAGTCAGTAGTATAAAGACACGGTATTGATGGCAGATCTATTGCCTGAGATGGTATTATATAGCTTCGAGCAGTAAATATAGTATCCATAAATGGTCTGTACAGTATATTATTGTCTGAGGGGTATAATATAGCTTCGAGCAGTATAATATGGTATTCATAAATGGTCTGGACAGTATATTATTGTCTGAGGGGTATAATATAGCTTCGAGCAGTATAATATGGTATCCCTAAATGGTCTGGACAGTATATTATTGTCTGAGGGGTATAATATAGCTTCAAGCAGTATAATATGGTATCCATAAATGGTCTGGACATGCATTTTATTGTCTGAGGGGTATAATATAGCTTCAAGCAGTATAATATGGTATCCATAAATGGTCTGGACAGTATATTATTGTCTGAGTGGTATAATATAGCTTCAAGCAGTATAATATGGTATCCATAAATGGTCTGGACAGTATATTATTGTCTGAGGGGTATAATATAGCTTCGAGCAGTATAATATGGTATCCATAAATGGTCTGGACAGTATATTATTGTCTGAGGGGTATAATATAGCATCGAGCAGTATAATATGGTATCCATAAATGGTCTGGACAGTATATTATTGTCTGAGGGGTATAATATAGCTTCGAGCAGTATAATATGGTATCCCTAAATGGTCTGGACAGTATATTATTGTCTGAGGGGTATAATATAGCTTCGAGCAGTATAATATGGTATCCATAAATGGTCTGGACAGTATATTATTGTCTGAGGGGTATAATATAGCTTCGAGCAGTATAATATGGTATTCCTAAATGGTCTGGACAGTATATTATTGTCTGAGGGGTATAATATAGCTTCGAGCAGTATAATATGGTATCCATAAATGGTCTGGACAGTATATTATTGTCTGAGGGGTATAATATAGCTTCAAGCAGTATAATATGGTATCCCTAAATGGTCTGGACAGTATATTATTGTCTGAGGGGTATAATATAGCATCGAGCAGTATAATATGGTATCCATAAATGGTCTGGACAGTATATTATTGTCTGAGGGGTATAATATAGCTTCGAGCAGTATAATATGGTATCCCTAAATGGTCTGGACAGTATATTATTGTCTGAGGGGTATAATATAGCTTCGAGCAGTATAATATGGTATCCATAAATGGTCTGGACAGTATATTATTGTCTGAGGGGTATAATATAGCTTCGAGCAGTATAATATGGTATCCATAAATGGTCTGGACAGTATATTGTTGTCTGAGGGATATAATATAGCTTCAAGCAGTATAATATGGTATCCATAAATGGTCTGGACATGCATTTTATTGTCTGAGGGGTATAATATAGCTTCGAGCAGTATAATATGGTATCCATAAATGGTCTGGACAGTATATTATTGTCTGAGGGGTATAATATAGCTTCGAGCAGTATAATATGGTATCCATAAATGGTCTGGACAGTATATTATTGTCTGAGGGGTATAATATAGCTTCAAGCAGTATAATATGGTATCCATAAATGGTCTGGACAGTATATTATTGTCTGAGGGGTATAATATAGCTTCGAGCAGTATAATATGGTATCCCTAAATGGTCTGGACAGTATATTATTGTCTGAGGGGTATAATATAGCTTCGAGCAGTATAATATGGTATCCCTAAATGGTCTGGACAGTATATTATTGTCTGAGGGGTATAATATAGCTTCGAGCAGTATAATATGGTATCCATAAATGGTCTGGACAGTATATTATTGTCTGAGGGGTATAATATAGCTTCAAGCAGTATAATATGGTATCCATAAATGGTCTGGACAGTATATTATTGTCTGAGGGGTATAATATAGCTTCGAGCAGTATAATATGGTATCCATAAATGGTCTGGACAGTATATTATTGTCTGAGGGGTATAATATAGCTTCAAGCAGTATAATATGGTATCCCTAAATGGTCTGGACTGTATATTATTGTCTGAGGGGTATAATATAGCTTCGAGCAGTATAATATGGTATCCATAAATGGTCTGGACAGTATATTATTGTCTGAGGGGTATAATATAGCTTCGAGCAGTATAATATGGTATCCATAAATGGTCTGGACAGTATATTATTGTCTGAGGGGTATAATATAGCTTCGAGCAGTATAATATGGTATCCATAAATGGTCTGGACAGTATATTATTGTCTGAGTGGTATAATATAGCTTCAAGCAGTATAATATGGTATCCATAAATGGTCTGGACAGTATATTGTTGTCTGAGGGGTATAATATAGCTTCGAGCAGTATAATATGGTATCCATAAATGGTCTGGACAGTATATTATTGTCTGAGTGGTATAATATAGCTTCAAGCAGTATAATATGGTATCCATAAATGGTCTGGACAGTATATTATTGTTTGAGGGATATAATATAGCTTCGAGCAGTATAATATGGTATCCATAAATGGTCTGGACATGCATTTTATTGTCTGAGGGGTATAATATAGCTTCGAGCAGTATAATATGGTATCCATAAATGGTCTGGACAGTATATTATTGTCTGAGGGGTATAATATAGCTTCGAGGAGTATAATAAGGTATACATGAATGGTCTGGACATGCATATTATTGTCTGAGGAGCCATAGTATAGAGAGTGGTATAATATGGTATACATGTATGACATGGACAGTTAAATATTGCTTGACGGGTATAGCTTAGGATAGTTTATTTCAGTCCTGGTATGGTATATTATGGTATACTAGCATACTAGAGGCATACTATTGTCTACGAGTAGAATACTATGGTTTTAGAGCATGGTCTTAGGGCAGTATATTATGGTCTTAAGACATAATAATACATGTATGTCCTGGACAATATAAATGGCCACGGGGTAGTGTAATTGTGCCCTTAAACAATATATTATAATATAATACATATATGCCATAGGATCTAAAAATGAGAGATGAGAGATGGCCGGAAAGGGTATAATCTAGCGTTAGGGTGTATAGTATGGCAATAAAAGTTTAGGTACAAGAACTGCTTACTGTGGGTATGAAGATTTGCTTCTAACACTTTTTTGTCTTAACATAAAGCTGATTATGAAAGCAGCAGAAAGATATACCTGTAGACCTAGGATGTGATCTGGCATCTATTGACCTGCCAATAGAGGTAACATGTCCTGATAATGACATATACTGGCTGGATGAGTCCACTTGAGGATGTGGTAAGAATAAAAGCATCTCCAAAATAGCGACCCTACCTAGCTTGGTATATTATCACGAATGTCATGGCACTTCACATTTTATGACATTGCCCCCAACAACAGTGCAAGAATTGGAGAGATTTTTCAACCAAGAGTTAGGAAAGTGGTAAGGTGTTCTTGTTCTTGAGTCTTTACACAGTTAGTCTGTACAGAAAATATAATGAGCTGAAGATGCCATATCCTTAGTTGTCCAATAATTCAAGGTAGAACATATAGACTAGCAAGATAATCATTCAGACTGGACAGATCGTGTCAATCAGCACAACAGTACACAATGCAGAAATTATGTTCTGTCTTTATCTTCAAGACACCATTGACAACACATGCATGGATGCCAAGCTCTAGGAACAGGTCGTTTACAGCAGTGAAGCAAGGTACAATGTAAAGAAAGAAAAAGGCCAAGTTCTTTTAGTTTTTACTGACCTTTTTGAGGACAAAAGAAAGAAACATGGGCGGCCACTGTGAATGATCCTTCCAGAATCCTTTTTGTGAAAGCAGAGCAGAAAGCAGCAACATTATCCCCAAGTCCATCAAGCTGGCGTCTACTTGCCAGCGATGAGTATACATGTACTATGGCCTGAGAGTCTATACTCCTGTCCAAGATGGGTATAGGACGGCCTAAGAGGATAATATCTTGGATGATTTCAGTAACACATTGCCTGCAATGAGTAAACTATGTCCTAAGAGGGTATAATTTTGCCTGATTTGGGAATGGGATGGTCTTATAGGGCGTCATCTTGCCTGATTTGAGTATAGGTTGCCCTGAAAGAGTAATATTTTGCCTAAGATGGGTATACCTTCGGATAAGAGGGTATAAGTTTGCCTGATTTGTGGATACTTTGGCCTGAGCGGGTATACTTTTGACTAATTTGGATATAGTATGGGCTGAGAGGGTACAATATAGCCGAGTGGATATTCTTTGGAGTAATATGGCATAAACTTACCTAATAGGTGTGTAATTTGGTCTGAGTGGAAACAATCAAGATGTATGACAAAGTCTGAGGAGTGTAAAATATGGTCTGAGGGGTGTACAATATGGTCTGAGGGACATATAGTATGGTCTGAGTGGGGTATAGTATGGTCTGAGGGGAGTATAGTATGGTAGGGGTAGTGTGGTCTGGGGAGGTATATAGTATGGTCTGAGGGGTATGTAGCATGGTCTTATGGGTGTATTGTATGGTCTGAGGGGCATGCATTATGTAATCTTGCACTGGTCACTTATATTTTCCACTAGTGGTATACTCAGGCCCATTTCTCAAAACTTTCTCCAATGACTGTGAGTCATTTCATTCATGCTACAGGACATGAGACGAAAATTGGTAAATGTGTCTAGTATTAATCAATTAGTGCCAGAAGATGATTATTCAAAAGACAGTCAGTAAGGAGTTATTTAGTTACCTGTAGGGTTTACAGCTAGGTGCAATAAATAAATATTGTGTATCAAACTGCTTAGTTCAGAGTGGTAAAGCATTTGCTCAAAACTTCATTTAGTAAGGTTAAAAATACCTTGTCTGGGACACTTGTTGGTCTGTTGGTACCTTTCCTTTGACATATGGTTGTACCTTAAAGCCACCCATTAGTTCAAAATCACCTAAATAAAAGCAGATCAAACCTATTAAATGCAAAAATATAGGTCTCCATTTGAAGATGTTCCAAATTTGAGCATAGTAGAACGTAAATTAGACCCCGATTGCAATCGATATATATCCCAATATTTGTTTGTGGTGGAAGTCTTCCGACATTGTACGAATCATAATCGCGTACGATCGACGAGCCCGTGAAAATCCCGATATTCTCGCCACATGATCATTCATAACGCATGCGCAGTTCATCGCTAGCGCAATGGCGAATGTGCAAACATGGCTACGCTGAATCGAAAAGCTTGTTTGACTGAATTGAAGAGATAGTGTCGATAGAAAAATGTGCTAGGATAAAAAAAACAAGACAGGAAAATTCAACAGAACTTGAATCAGTCGTAGGACGAAAGAAGAAAAAGGATTTTATGCAGCTGGCTCAGCTAGACGCTATCAGCATACAACAAGTAGGTCAATATTCTACTTTCGCTTTCTCAGTTTCTGAAAACTTGTAAAAATCTTTCTGTATGCATACGATTTTTTCCTAATGGTACGTGTTTCTTTGTTGTTGGACCATTATAAAACGTGTATTCATTGCATGCCGATGATTGCTCACATCTGTGGCGTAAATCTTTCATAAAATATAAAAGGTCGTGTAAGCAAAATTGAAATGCTTATTATTAATGTTGTTCGAACTTCAAGTTACATTATTACTGCTACTTTATAATAGTTGTTTACAATTAGCAGGTCCCACGGTTATCAAACCAAAAGAAACTGGGATGGATCAGTGGGTGTGTGTGTGTGGGGGGGGGCGGTTGCACCCCCTCCACTAACCAGGAAAAAGAGTTGTGAAAACACATGCATGCAAGCTCAAGTAATGCGTGATATTAAACAGTGGTATATCGTAGAACCTGGGATGTGATTCAGGGTGAACATATTTTTGCTAGAAAAAAAAAGAAGTGTAGCGGTGTACCCTAGTCAAATGTCCCGGTCGAGCCACCGGTGTACTGCAGCCCAAATGAATTTTAAGTTAGTGTTAATAATGATTCCATCTTGTCAACTAGAGAACAAAAAACAGTACATCTGTCTTATAGCCTCAAAGAATGGTCTGAAAACTATATTGACATATTTTGTACTTAAATAAAAAGAGGTTTGTGACTAAGATTATAGTCTAAATCTGACACACGTTTTGTTAGTAATTTTTTTTTTACAGCTGCCAATATAGCCAGCTGAGTTTTCATTTCATTCCCTTATATTTTGGCACATTACTGTACATGGTGATTAAATGTAAAAAAAATCTTTTACATTGTTTCTTTAAATTTTGTTGTGCTTAAGGGGCACCCCTCGTCAAGTACATGACTTTATCCTGCATGGCATGGGTTTGCATTCCATTGAGTGACAACTTCATAACATAATCAATTAAAAAAAATTTTTAATTGTCTTTACATGGAAGTTGTGTTGTCTCCCAACGATTGCACATATTTTATTAAAATGTGGATTTATAAGAACAACAGGCCTAGTTATTATTATTTTTCTCGTTTACTAAATGAACCAAAATGTAAAATATGTTGTTTCTTTTCTTTACTTTGCAGACTCCAAAGAGACAGAAGTTACTGGTACGATGATTGTGGGCTGTATATCATCGTAGAGAAAACAGCAAACTGTTTCTATATTCTATACTGGTGACTGCTGAAGGCAAAATGATGAGAAGGAAGTTTGATGTGGATGAAAAGGTCGCCACAAAAAATAAACTGGTTCATGTTCTAAAAGAGGAGTTCAATGATAACCTGAATGTGTGCTAATAACTTGCCTAATCAAATGGACATTGATTTCACACACATTACTTTACTATGAAAATCATCTTTTGTAAAAAATAAAACAATAACATTAATACTTTGTTTTATTTATTTTCAATAAACACAACCTAAAACATGATAATAAGATTAAAACTGCAATTTAGTTAAGCCTTCAATCAATCCCCCTGATATTCACTTACTTGCAATGTTATTAAAAAACAAACATATTTAAATTCTAACTTAAGTTTTCAATCTTCTGTCTGACATGTATATCACAAATACTCATATAGATACTATTTACTATCTTACATAAATTTGAAAAATAAATATTAAACAAATTACATAACAAATTTCATGAAATCTAAATATAAACAAGTACAAGACACAGAACGTTAACATGAAGACAAAATGTCTTATGTCTACTTGCACTCATTTTAACTCTTGAACAAGCCCTGATCCTCATCATGACTACATGTATATTGTATGTGCATGTAAGAATTTGATTTGCCATAGTGGTTTCGAAAATAGAAAAGACAGCTGTAAAATTGTTTTTATTGCTCCCTGCTTACCTATTAGCATGTAAACAAGGTTTAAAGCAAGTGAGTCTGCCATTTTGTCTTAATTACCTGTAATCTTCTTATACTGACACTACATTGCTATCCAGCTTTTAATAGTATTATTGATAACTGAATAATGTTCTTTTTTTGGTATCAAAACATTTTGAGAAAATACATGTTTACACATAAACATGAAATAAGCATTTATAAAGTAAGCATTTATAAAGTAACCCAATATTTTTATTAAATACATTTAAACAAAACCATTGCACTAAATTTTTTATACAAACATAGTAAACAATCTTTTATTACTCTCAGTACAGCACTAGATTCTTTATACAAACATAGTAAACAATCTTTTTTTACTCTCAGTACAGGTCTGTTCTTTCTCCATGTTTTCCTATGTTTATCAAATCGTAACTAAAGTGATTTAATGCATATTTGTGTCCCTCTAATAGGCTTCATTGAATAAATAATAAAATTAATACAAAACTAAATAAGTATGAACAGATAAGTTACAATTTTTAATCCCTAGCTGACATATTTATAAAAAATGTAACAAACTATTTTTGTAACGTAAATAATACAAGTTAGCAAACTTATAGTAATTGTTTAACAAAGTAAATTAACAATGACATTTTTTTTCTAAAAGGTATTTTTGTCCCTATAAAAGTAACTGAATACTTTAAATTTAATTTAAACATTTAAAATAATTCAAAATTAATATGGTGACTTGTATCCACAGATACCCAAACACAGGCTAACAATATTCTTTAGATGGTATAATGTTATATACAAATGTGTTTTAACAGGCACATTAGATCAGTTTTCTTGCCAATGGTAGAAGGGACACACAGGTCCCTTATTTTTTTTTACAAATAACTGTTTTCATTCCAAGAAGTCAGTCTTCTGTGTTGACAGGGTTTTTTGTTCATAATATTGCTCTCCTGAAAAATGCCTGCCAGGGAAAAGTTACTGTCATTCCTGAATGATCATTCCATAAGCAACATGCCTTCCTCTGTCAACAACATCCCTTCTTCTGACCGTTGTCTCAAAACCACTAAAACAATAAACCAATCAAATCAAATCAAACACTCTCAATGGAAAAATAACAACATACATATCTGCTATATTTATAGAAAATAAGTTTTATGACAATATTGTTTTTTTTTTACACTAGTGTCCCCTAATGATACTACACTATCATGTGTGTACACTACTCACGTAATGCAGGCTTCCTACTGCCTCTTCACAAAAAGTAAGACAGAAGTAGGGCATGTTTTTACAAAAAAGTAGGACAAAGTAGCAAATTTCATGAGTAAAAAATAGGGCTAAACAAGGAATTTATTACTATTTACATTCGGAATTACCATTATTTCTTAGGTTACTGTCATGATGATGCCCAACATAAACCTTTGTTCTGTCCATGCTTGAAAGACAGGCACCTCTGACCAATATGTCTGGACTGACTGGCCAAGGGACCATGTTGCTTTATAGGATGGACATTCCAAGGAGTACCCACGAGCACATCATAACTGCTATTCACAAGAAATGGAGAAACTGAAAATACAAGTAATGAAATAGTTTGAGGTTCATGTTATATTTTCTTTTCTGAAAGCAAAAAGTAGGGATAATAGGGCTATTTCTGAAAAAGTAGGACTCCGTTGAAAAAGTAGGAAAAAAGTAGGAAAAGTAGGGACCAGTAGAAAGCCTGTATAATGAGAGCATTGGTAATAATGATGGACTAGCACATTTTCGAAAATTTGGCATGACATGTTCTATGATGGAACCATGAGCCAACAGGGCTGTTGGTTTATAAAACTACCATAACAAATATACAAATGTTTCTAAAAGGAAATAGCTACAGGCTGCATCTAATGGTGCCAAGTCAAAATTTGCATCAGAAAAACAGAACCACACATTGGTGAAAATCGACACTTAGGTATTTAAATTGTTGTGTCACTATCATGCCAATTAGTGCATTGTTTGAGACTGACAAACACAAAATAAGCACTGCAACTCTTTTGATCCTCACCAACAAACAACAACAGAATATTTTGAAGGACAGCTGGTTAATATATATAATATAGTGGTCAGAGATTATACTTTATTCCACTATTTATTGGTATTGATCAAGGCCTTGCTGTTTGGAAGAAAAAGAGTACAAGAGGCCTATAATGACCCTATATCACTCACCTGAGTGTCATAGACATTAAGTTATAGAGAGCAAGAAATATCAGCAATGATTTAACAGACCAGAATAATTATTTATTTTGTTTATTGTCCAAGCAACATAATTCAGTCATTTGGAGATGGTGTCCACTTAAAGCAGATAAGATGCTGCCGTAACTGTGTATAGCATGCTGTGAACACCTGGCATGATTCCATACCCGACATAAGGTCTGGATCCACTATTTTAAATACAGCATGCCATGATGACCTGTATGAAACCACACAAACTCCGCTTTTCCTGACACTGAGCAGACCTGTTGTGTAACTACCATGTTTGCTTGAGCATTACAAGGGAGCTATACTACTACAATTTCTAATGAGTTTTGTTATGTCACAGACCATGAATCTAACCAGAGGTCTCCAGTACCTGGTGCCTATGCTCTAATGATTATGGTACCAGGTCCGGTCTAGAATAATCTTACTTTATGTAACTGCACAGAAGCAACATTTGGACAATCAGTTTCAATTTCTGTTTACTTCAGTCATATAAGGAAAATGGCACACACCCTGGCTGCCATGTCTTTTGACAGATCATTATTCTTTCAACAACTTTTCATTCCCTCTGTCTGCTGAAGCGCCTGACTGAGGAAGTTTGGTGGGCTAGCAGTTTCAGAAGAAATGTCATTTAAAGAATTTTTATGAATGTTTGATGGTGGTGGTATGCAATCACAATAGCTTATCTTGAGTGTATGCTTAGGTGAGCTGAAAATGCTAATTTTACCAATTGTGACCGAGTTGCTTTAAAAAGAAATTAAAACTAAAAATAATACATGTATCTGGTATGTAATTCTTACCATATTTATTGACTGATCGGTGGTCTGTGTTTCATTGTTCTCCCCTTCTGATGACCGTTGCCCACATAACTGCAATTTAAATAAATTTGCTAAATATGTGATTATGTGTGACTTGTTTTGTTTTTTATTTAAAAATTTGGCAGTATGGGTTATTGGCGGAGAAAAACCCCCAAACACATCTTTACAAATTTAAAACTGCAAATAACACAAAACTTTCACAAATTAAAAGGTCAAAATTGAAAAAAAAAATTTGGACTCTTTGTATCAGTTGCAAGCTCTTCTATATAGGGCTGCAACAATTCATTTGCAATTGGATTTGATCAGATGTATTCCCCTTTAAAAAATCTTTCCCCTAAGCTGGCAAGTCAATTCTTTCGAATTTGTCATAATTTTAAAAGTATAAAAATATTCACATGGGTCATAATTGATTTTCTGGTAGTGTCTTGAACACAGTTAAGTGACAGTAATATCCAAATTTAGACTTTTTTGTGAGCCATGCATCATACATGTATTTTAAATTGTACTATTTATGAGTGACACATTAAGTTGACATAGTTGCATGCTCAAACATGGATCAAATAATATTTATAAGATCATTAGG
Source organism: Sinonovacula constricta (assembly GCA_007844125.1). NCBI lineage: Eukaryota > Metazoa > Mollusca > Bivalvia > Cardiida > Solecurtidae > Sinonovacula > Sinonovacula constricta. Next base: position 2,554,520 of record CM017572.1, read on the forward strand.
CCTCTAAATAAGAAAATAGTTTGAAAACTGTTTCAACATATTGATTCTCCCAACCTGAAGACATCATGAAAGATAGCATAGTCACATATCAATAATATGTTTTCAGTGGTGGTGATATTGTAATCCATTATTGAGTTTTAACACCTTTTGTTTGTACTGTTTTTCAATAGATATAACATGGCAACCATATAATGGTTACTAAGTTACTATAGTGATGTTCAGTTATGACTGTGAAGGAGGGCCCAGATTGGGTCAGCCGACCGACCCTTCCACATGAATATTTTCATTACAACCAGGACTAAAAACACGCAGTGAGCCACCAAGGACTCTGGAGTAATAGCTGACGACACATTCACTTGCTCACATTCCAAAACTTTTATGAATAAACTGATCAGCTATCAATTTATAAAATTGGCTGCACTTGCACTAGTTTCATTTTAAATTTAAGTCAGCATATGAGCACAGATTATATTACTACTAATTAATAGACTACTTGTCATTAAAAAGCAGCATTTCAGTGTGGTGTAGTGATTTTTCAAGTTAAAAGAATGTGAATAATGAAAATACATTGTGAGCTTATGAACGGATCTAATAATAAATTTGTTGTGGACCATAAATTTCTAGTAATACATATTCTACATGTAGTTCAAAAACTTAATCAAAACACAAATTACACAACTAGCTAGCTGGTGCTTGGCTGGCTGTCATGCATTACAAGAGGTAATCTGTCCCTCCCTTTCTCTCTAAGTCTGTTCCCATGGCTTGGTCCAGCAGTGGGTTGGTCTAAAACCGTCTATGGTAACAAGGTGACTGCTACTCTACAAATATTATGCATCCTAATATGAAGTGAATACCATGTTAAAAGAAATATGAATGTTGTCGTTATCAAATTTGCTTTGTTTAAAGAATGGCCTGCCAGAATGTACGGTTATAAAACGACCCAAAACGGCAGATTTATTTGATTACGAAAATACATGAGTACGAAAGACCAATGTCCGTTTATACTAAAATGTTGTTTACACTGTCAACTATGACAGCATAATGAATTTGAAAAAGTAAAATATACACATGTTGAAAGAAAAAGTAAATCGGTTGCGTTGAAATAAACTTTAATCTCTCCGATACTCTGGAGCCGTAGGCAAGCGAAAAGTGAAAGTTGAACGGTAAAAAACAACAACAGTACTGTCAACTAGTGTCAAGGAAACAGGCTAATTCAGGGCAAACCATCACATGTGCTCCCCAAATTAGGGAGCGTAATAGCGGTTGAATCAATAACATACAGCAATCATATAAATAGAATAATAATACTCACCGTTGAAGACGGCATCTTGTCAAAACATTTTTCAACATGGCGGGCGTGGCTTCGTATGTAAAGTAGTTGGTTCTCGGCCAAGCTTCGACATATTCCGTAAACTATCGGTATTTCCCGTCGAAATTCGTTTGTTGTTTATATTGTCGATTGTTGTTTATATTGTCGATTTGTGTATAAGATTATTACCCGGTTGGAGACATTTTTTTGGCTTGTTGGTAACATGATTGTTTAAGTTGATGCTTTTATTATTATATTATGGCATAAAACATTAAATTTGAGTTTTCAACTAATTAAGTGCGACCGAACTAATGGGTATCTTTAAACACATAATGCAAAAAATAGCATGTTTTAATTTCATTTTTATTTTCATCATCTGAGAATTGCAAAACAGTTATGCCAGAAAATCTTAATAAATATGTAATATAATTGATAATTTTAGAATTTCATCAAATAATGACAATTGGCTTTATTCTTGTTTACTGATGCATCACATGTATACGGAGCAAATTGATTGGCATTAACACAAAACTAACAAGAAATGGCCAAGTACCTATTTATAATCATCATGAACATAAAAGTGGCAACATACTGCAGTGTTGTATCTTGGTCAAATTCCTCCTCTTCGATCCAAAGTTACCAAAGCAATCTTAAAACAGTGTTTTATTTACATATCACCTTTTATAAACATATATGCACGGCCTTGAAATAGTAATGTAACAACTGGTTACATCATAAGATTATTTAAAATCCTAATTAATTAATGGTTGTTTTTCATTTTTTATTTGTGATACCATTTAATTATCAATGCACTTTGCATAAAAATATCTAGATACAGATCAAACTGATAAAACCAATATGCATCAAAATGATGATAAAGACATAAAGAGGTGTAGACTAAGCCTGCATACGGTACAAATGACAAGTTCTTGACATAGGCTTGGTTTCCTCAAAATGATCGACTTAATATCTGAAAAAGAAAAAAAAATACAATGTTTAAAAACATATTAATTTCCTCTGAACAATGACATACCTCACATGATTAGCAAACTATGCAGCCCTAAACTGGATACTAATCTAATGTATTTGAACATAAAACAATGAAAAGTACTTAGTAGCTGAGCATAGATCTGTTTATCAGAAGGCATTTTAAAGAACCCATTTTGAAGTAATTTGATTGTCTTATCCTAACTGCTTATTTATGATTTTTATATGACACAGGGGGGATAAACTTATAATTATTGCCTATATTGGCATCAAGCTCGTCACAAAGATAAAATATATCGTTAATATTCAATGCTAGAGAATAGAACAGTTGGTGTGAAAACGTACGCGTTAAGTTTATTCATCAAAAAAAAATAGAATGATACTTGCAAGACAAATCTACAATTGCTGCCAATGTTTACTTTAAACTTTCAAACTTCGCGCTGAATTGTGATAATTTAAAATCGCATATTTTCGGCTACAATTTGCATGTTTTTAGAGTTATCTCCCTTGCCATGCAAACAATCGGAACTCCTCGGGTAATTCCGTTCTCGGGACGATGATTCGTGAATTATCCGAGGTGTTCCGACTAACGGTGTCAAGTTACTAAATAGTCATTCGCTAACGAGGCAGCCACTTCCGTGTTTTAAACAAAAAGGTGAATTAGTCGGCCTAATAGTGTATTTTTATTATATATTATTCCTTTGCCGGAACTTTAACATAAATGCGCTGAAGTAACATCTTGTGCCTGTGATTGTGTTAGAATAGTTCAAAGTGACATTCTAGGAACCAGCATTTTCTTGGGATGGCTTGTCGGTAATATAGGTGCAAATACTTCTGGGTTGTGGCAGGATCCACTAGTGGTCCAAGCCAAGTCAATATGTTCTGTAGTGGGAAATAAGACGCTTTACATCTTTTGGTCTTTTTAATGTACTGCAAGTCGTAAATGCAATCAGCTAAATTTCTTGCCTGTAGATAGTTTCCACATTAGTAAAGATCCCGTATTTTGGCAGCCATCTTTGCTTAGCAACAAACGCGCACCAGGCTGCACAGGGGAGGTAATTTTGGCAAATCAGTGACAATCTGACCTCATTACCTCCTCTTTACATTAAGCTGTTCTGCGATTAAATCCAAGCACTCAAAATGTAAATATGTTAATTAATGTGTAGAAAGAAGGTCAAAGTTGACATTTAGATCCTTTTAGAACGAAAGAGGGTAGAAAAAATAGTTTCCAAAATTTCAGTTTCTGAATTGTGTAAGTCATAGGCCTTAAACGCTGGTAAAACTATTGTTATTTAAGAAGAAAATCAATATTTTAATGAACAAGTGCAAACTTTTGATTCTTTTCTCACGTAAACATATCGATTTTTGTTGCGGAATAGACAAGTGGTTTGTAGCTGTAAGGGATGTAACTCCTTCATGCGGAAAGTTACTGAGTTAGTAAGAGTTGCTTCGTCCCCAAAAAACAAACTGGAATCGACCTAAAATTTGGTAAAATATCTGGTTTTATTTCATTTAAGATGAAACTTCTAAAATTTATTTAATGAATCGTATGCAATCATTGTTTTTTATTACTAGACTCAAATTTTCATGTAAAACGGAATTTTCTGTCGGCTGTTTTCGTACTCAATTTGCAGTTTTCGTACTCAATTTGTTTCGTACAAATTACAACAATATTTGTCGAGAAACTCAATGCTGCATTTTCTTTCAATAATTTGTGTTCATGTTAATGAATAGTGTATCTTTTTGGTTGTACTTTTTTACCGTTTAAACTATCATAATATATAATTTTGATATTTAAAGTACCTCATAAAATTTGTTTAATTTGATATAAAATTCAGTGAATTAGACTGAAAAATAAAATCAATTCTCAAAAAAAGATGTTATACAAATTTAAATTTGTTCATATTGTTATAAATGTTTTGCTGTTTAATAATTATATAAGGTATAAAATATTATCAATAAAGATGAAATAAATGAAAAAGAAACATTGAATCCTTATATAGATATATCTTTTATCATAATATAGTCAAATAACAGATCATTTACAACAAAAATACATTAAACAACATGAAGTTATATAACTTTATTGTGGTCGACTTGTCGCCTTAAATCTTTTGCAGCTGAGTTTGAATGTCTTTGGGATGAATAGTCACATACCCAGCAAGACATACTTCTTGTTCTTGCAGCAGACTTTATTATACCTACTGTTTGAAATCTTGTGCCAGTTAGTAAATATGGCAACTGCAATTGATGCAGAGAAGTGGTCGGAATATAAAGATGCAAAGTGTTCCAATTGTGCCAAGAAGAAAAAAGACCAGATTGCAGATCATTACTGCTATGACTGCAATAAACATCTGTGTACACCATGTTTAGGATTCCATAATGATTGGAATGAAAACCACAATGTAGTGAAAGGACAAGGAGACAACAAAGATGTGCTGGCCGAAAAATGTGGGAAACATCCTAACGAATTAATAACGTTGTACTGTCGCCGGCACGATAAACTGCTGTGTAGAAAGTGTCGCTTCCTGGATCACAGGTCAGTTTTCTTACCTGAAAGGTGGTATCCGACAGTTTGCCTGTATCTTATACATGATGAAACTTCTTAACCCTGTTCTGGGAAATTTGTGCCTAGTTGCAGCATTAACTTACTTTAAGCAAATGCTGTTTAAAACACGACCTAATTGTTAGACAATGCAAATTGTGAAATAGATCAATGTACATGGCCATACTTTTAAAATCTATATTTAAGGACGATGGGGGTTTAGCATAATAAATGTCTCAACTTGTAACCAAGGTGATGAGGAAAACATGATCTCAAAAGTAAGTGGTCACGCCACAAGTTTTTATTTAGTTCGAAAAAGCAGGAAATACATGTGTAATGGCAATTAGGGCTTTATCAATGGGTTTTTTCACTGTGACACTTGGATATATAGGACCAATGAATACCATAATAAGGGATCTTTTCAGGCAACAATAATTTATTTGGTAGCCTGAGAGAGAAAAATATGCAAACTGTTGAAGACCACCTATAACAAAATGTAATTATTTAAGAATAACCTCCAGGTTCATTCCCAGGTCATACTACAATTTAATTAAAAGCAGAATAATCGGTCGTAAATTGTGAGCCGATCTTATTTATACCACATTTGTGCTGTTTGGTAAATCAGTATATTGTGATACTGAGTGACGTCAATATTGTACCATGATACCAGAGTGTGTTTTTTTTTCTGAAAAAAAGAATATGGGTCAGGGGCCTTTGAGAAATGGGAAATGGAACATTTTATTGTGCTTTATTGAAAAGGGGAAAAATGTGCATGTTTATTTTTTTTATTTGCTTTCATACATTATGTATATTACAAAGCCATTTCTCTATTTGTCTTCTTGAACTCCGAAACTAGATCATCATAGTACTGTTCACTCAATGTACTACTGAAGTCAATGATAAATATCGGTGAATCTAATTTCTTCATTTCAGCATGGATATATTGAATTTTATTGGAGGGGAATTATCACTTTAAGGGGAATTACTAGGCTTAATGTTCGTAGGGGAGGGGCGTAAGATAAAACGAAACAAACCAGGATATATATCCATTGTTGATGATATTTTGCATCATTTGATTTTTTGCTCATATTGATATGAAGTGATCGCTGATACCCAACTGAAAATACAAGGGTTGGAAATTCCTCTTGCCCGTTGAGCATTGGCAAGGAAGACCTACCATCAAGCAAATAGGTTTCTCGAAAGGCTCAGCGACTATTCGACCCCTCGATTTTTCGACCCCACGACTATTCAACCCCTACCTGTAAAAAGGTGCGACTATTCAACCCCTAGCGACAATTCAACCCCACGACTATTCGACCCCCCAGTAAAATGTTAGCGTTATAGTATTTTATCTTTGCATTTTATTGATTGTAAAGTATGGTAAATTCTGTGTCATGATATTAGTATCGTTATTGAGTGTATCTATGATATAATAGTAACTTGTGGCTTAAGATTGTAATGGCTAGGGGGGTTGTTAAAGTGGGAAATAGATTGATATTTGTAATATTCTTTTTAATTAATTATAACTTGTATTAGATTTGTATAGGTTCAATTTTTGTTTGGTAAATAATATGATATATACTCATAATAAAGAGAACATTATTTACACAGCATTAGTTGGGATTAAATAAACAACAACAAAGGCATAGACGGTATTAGGTATATACTCCGTCTTTCTTGTTTTTTTTTCTCTCTCTTTTTAGGTATTTTTCCATATGCATTTGAATAATATATTTATTAATAATTTAAACAAGTAAGTGGCAACAAACGTTTAAGAACAGTACGAAATGTAGCTTTCAAAATTGTAATCATGGGATGATGTTGCGTTTCTACTATGGAGCCCCGTTACGCCACAGTTTATGATAAATAAACATTTTGTAACGGAAATGAATCCAGTAGCCAATCCAGTGCCGAACTATTGCCCGTACCCTGGTCAATATGTTCAATCACCGCCAGCCCTCTACCAGTTCGCAGGCCAAACACAAACACCACAGTGGGCATCAGACATGATGAAGGAATTACAGTCCATCAAAGAAAAGGTAAACAAAAATGACAAAATTGAAAAAAAAACAACTGTAAACCTAATTGACAAACGTTTTAATGAGCTTGACACCAAAAATAGACAAAACTGCGAGAATTGTAGTATTACCATTGACAACCTACAAGTATTTCTTCTACTTTTTGCGGATGATGCGGAATTTGCCCAAGATCCACTTAATTTTCAATATAAGAGAAAGATAACAAACCAATGTATTCTAATTATACACAGATTATCAGACAGACAGACATACATTTATTACGTGTCCAGTACAACGTTGTACAACATGAGGCAAGTTATATCATTCCTATATTGATACATAACTGTTAGTTCCGGTTCAAAAATAATAAGTTAAAATGAGTTAAGAAAGGACAAAGAGGAGGGAGCAGACATGCAAACAGGGAGGAGACGAAAGAAGTAACAGACCCCAGAGTGAGGAGAGGAAACACACTTTGTGCTCAAGATTTAGACAGCGTAAATGAGGTGTTAGTAACAATAGGCATTCAATATATACACGAAAGTAGATGAGGTGTCAGTGTCAACAGGCAACCAATACACACGGTGAGAATAAAACGGTACAATGCTTCAATTATGAAAAGACGAAATTTTAAGCAAAAGTTAGGACGAGATTGCATACGGCTAATATAAATTATTATAATTAGTGTAATTGCTGTTTTAGTATGTTCGTTACAAACATAATGACTGTATTTAATTTACTGCTAATTTGTTTGAATGAGATTTATACATGTAAACATAAATAATTTTTTAATCAAGTAACGTAGTTTTGTTTTTTCAAAGAAAGCCGTCATCAATTAAACTGGCTACATGAAAAGAACTTAACCAATCATTATTTAATCGCGCGACAGGTGAGAAAACCAATCAACGACAACAACCAATACTTCAACAATTGGTTTTTGTTTGATGACTTAATTACCCAATTTCAGTAACCACGTATAGTTAACTGTGCAATCATTATATGTTTCAAATTGTGGTAACAACACTTTAATTAATTATTCGACGCTTGAAAAAATACTTTAATTATTACTTTAATTGAACAACACTGGATTTATCTTGTACTATATCATGTACATCATATATACATGTATTCACTTTCTTTCCTGTCTCCACCGTCTCATTATTTTTCTCTCTCTGTCTTTCTTTCTCTCTCTCTCTCCCGTCACTCATTTCACTGTTTTGTACTACGTCACCCCAACCACCATAACCTTTTGTTACTTCTCCTACCTCTTTATTCTATATAGTTCTTCATGTAGTATATGTTGTATACCTAAAGGAATAAAGATTTGTTCTGTTCTATCCAGTTGTTCCATTTTATCGCACTTTGATAATATTTACGTCATTCAAATATTAAACACAATTAAAAGTATCAAAATACGATTCTATACAAAGATCATTGTGTCACACAGATTAAATTTCATATTTCTGCCAACGTTGTTGTTTTTTCAAGTGATTCGGGTATTGTGTATTATATTATCAATAAATATGGAAGAAACGGAAAAGAAACATTAAATCTTGACATATATATTTATTATTATCATAACATAGTCAAAAACCATATTATATATAACAGAAAAAACACTTTAAACATCAACTGTTCTGTTCTGTTCTAAACAGCATACAGCCATATAACTATATTGGGGTCGAATAGTCGCCTTAATTTTTTCAGCTAGGGTCGAATAGTGGAGGTGTTAAATTGTCGCCAGGAACAGGTAGGGGTTGAATAGTCGTGGGGTCGAATAGTCGCGTACCCTCTCGAAATACTAGGCCGATAAGGTTTTTAGCTCACCTGAGCACAACGTACTCAAAGGGAGCTTTTGTGATACCGCTTCGTCCGTCGTCAACATTTAAAGGCATCTCGAAAGGAATGTGGTATCCCACTGAGCCAGGCCCCCACATGCTATGACCAGACCTGCTAATTGCTGGTCATCACTGCAGGGAGTCTTTAGCTAACATAGTACTAATCTGTCACAGTAATACCTCTGATGGGTTAATGCAAAACTAAATTACCTGCTAGTATGGATGTGAGACAGTAGGCTAGTTTTGCACAAAGCCACAAACATTATTGTTAGTGATAATGTGGGTTGTTTACTATATGATCCCTTACAAATTCTTTATTGCATTAATTACTAGGTGTCAATTTTGTAACTGCAAGATTATGTATTTATTTCATAGCTAAATATTTAATTTTGAAAATACATGAGAGATACAAGTTTTAGTATTCAAAATGACTTAAAATGAGTCTGAAGGACATTATTCTGACAATGAATGACTTTTTAAATTGCTTTTGTTAGAAACGTTTCGTTACATTTTAAAAATCCAAATAAAATATAACTTAAAATATATATGAGAACTAAAAGAATGAAAGAAATTACAAAATGTATAAGAAATAACAAAATCAACCAACAAAGTAAGAAAGAAAACAAATAAAGATTTATATATATATATATATAGGATTGCGTAATTGGTATATTCACAACTGTTTCCTTTACAAACTGTGAATGACTATGTTCAACCCCCAGATATAGCATACATACACTTGGATCTTGAACAATACCTGTGTGACAGACACATCGTTACAGACTGTGGCAGCCTGGCTTATCAGAAAACAGATGCCCTCACATGCTGGGTGGGGCAATAAATGGGGGGGGGGTCACTTATATAAGGCTCTTGAGATGCCTTTAAGTTTGTGAACACGCTAGAGGCCACAGTTTTATCTAATCTTCATCAAACTTGGTTATAATGTTTGTCTGAATAAAATCCTGGACGGGTTCATCATTGGGTCAACTGGGGTCAAAAAAGTAGGTCACTTGGTCAAATTTTATGAAAAAATTGTAAACACACGAAATACACCATTTATAGCCCAATCTTCACCATAACTCAATCTTTACCAAACCTGGTACCTGAGAGCATTTTTAAATGAAAGGAAAATTCAGGTTAAAGTGGGGGACACACTACCTCAACATGAGACCCTAAATAGGGGTACCCCACAGCGCTCAATACTCACCCCACTACTGTTCTCTCTCCTCATAAATGACATTCTTAGCAGTGTAGAGGAGTGACGGGACAAGTAGTGAGCCAATTCGCAGATAATTCGAGCTCATGACTTCTCGTTAAAACTGCTCAGAAGAAAGGCCCAGAGCGGACTGGATGCCATTTGGGAGCAGTAAAAAAATTGGAGGTTCAAAATCTCACAAAGAAAATAAACTGTAGGCATACTTTTTGGACTTAAACTAGAGATGGATTCGGACGTACATTTAGGGGGAGAAAAGGTAAATTTTAAAGATAAGGTGAATTTTTGGGGAATGACTCTTGATAGGAGGTTATCATTCAAGAGTCAAATACAAGCCATCATAGACAGATGTCAGAGAGACTTCAAGTTAATTAGGATGTTAAAAGGGGCTGACTTTCGTTCAGATAAACACAGTCACCTGCTGCTCTACAAGTCCCTCATACGTCAAAAATAGACTACGGCTGTCAAATTTACTCCATTGCACCTAAAACAAATCTTAAGAAGCTAGATAGCCTACATAATCAAGCTCTCGGGATAGCACTAGGGGCCCTTAAATCCACACCTATAAGCATATTGGATCAAGAGGCCGGAGTGCCTTCCCTCGGTCTGCGGAGGGATTATCAGTCAATAAGATATTGGGCCAGGTCCCTTACCAAACCGGACAACCCTGTGAACAAAATCTTCGGCACAGGCTTCTATTACAAAACTCCAGGGAGGGGGTCAAAAAAGTATCCCCTTTTCTATTGGAACACATATCCAAAACATAGTTGAAGCCTGCGGTGTTGAAGAGAGGGGCGGTGTTTGGCCCGGCCGAAGTGGAACCGTGGACCCTGTAAACACCCGTTATCGATTTAATTCTTACAAAACTGTTCAATAAAAATGACTGCCCTTATAAAATCAAGGCGCTAACACTGGAGCATTTGAACAGCAACTACATTAATTGGGTAAACATATACACAGATGGAAGTAAAGACCCACAAAAGGCCAGGGTGGCTTCCGCTTTTTGTATTCCTTCATTAGACCTAACATTTTCGGAATGAATATCAGACAAAACTTCCATCTACACAGCGGAAATGAATGCCATCTTACAAGCATTGAGCTGGATAAACCAAAAAGATAAAACAAGATCTGTTATTCTTTCGGACTCTTTAGTATCGGTAATTTCTATAGATAATACCAAAAGCAGATCTAGGCCTGACCTCCTCAGCCAAATCAAAATTTTAGCAGACCAGTGTATGGAGAAAGGCCACACAGTCACTTTAATATGGTGTCCAGCACATGTAGGGATCTCGGGTAATGAAAGGCCTGACGATGCTGCCAAAGCCGGGCTGAGCCAATCGCAGGTGGGTCGTCATTCTGGCCTCGCACCAACTGAAATATACTCAATATCAAGGGAAAAATAATAAATAATTGGGACCAGCAAAACTATTAATGATAAAATCAATGATGGACGGTCAAACTAACCATCACAAAAACGCCCAACAATTTATTCAAGCAACTTTCGGATTGAACGCAGCATAACAAGATTAAGGCTGGGCACAACTCTTCTACCTGGCAGTACCAGTCAATACATTTTAAATCTTAATCCAAACTGTTTCTCATGCGGGGTCAAGTATGACGACAAACACCTGCTGCTACAATGTGAATATCACAGGGGGGAGAGGATAAAATAAGAACATGTTTTTTTTTCCGGAAAATCTGGTGTTTTACAAGGCAAATAAGCTCTACCCACCAAAACAACTAGAAACAACTCAATTTAAGACACTGGGAGAATTGATTCAAAACACCCAGATGTCAACAATTTTTTATAAAAAGTTACTCATTATAAAAAGTTACTCAAAAATAAACTAAAGTCCATCATGCCTTCTCAAAATATTAAAAACTAATATGGAATACAATTATACCGCATAATAACATAACTTATATTATGTATATGTATGTGTTTATATATATATCCTAAAGCACAATATTTTACTTCAATAATGAATTGTATGATATAGCCCTATGATAAGATACATTTTAAGCTATTATAAGTCTGGGATAAAGGGATATAATACCAGCCCCTCCCAGAATCGAACTGGGGAGCCATCCCTCTTCCTTAATAAACATAAATATGGGGAGCTGGCTTGTCCAACAAGGGCTACAATGGTAAATCCATCTATACCAAACCATAACTTAATATGGGGAACCCCTTTGCTGGATATACTTTAAGATAATACATTAATAATATTTTGTGACCCGGCTTCCCCGGATCGACCCCCGACCCTGTGGGTGGACGGTGTTCCATAGATAGGACCGAGGGGAGTTGGTAGGGCCTGATAGGCACACGATGCTATGTATTTTAGACCAACATTAACGGCCGGCTTGGCCCTCAGGCCGTACCCACACGAAGTGGGTGCGGGGCTGGGGGAAGTTGGTAGGGCCTGATAGGCAACGAAGGTAAATATAGTTCGAAAAATTTCCCAAAGTGAACTCGGTTCACCGTCCGATGACAACCGGGTGCCTTACAATATGGCACAAAAATTAAATATCTTATAATGAATAAAAATAAACTATCCCTGGTAAATAATAACTTACTTCTTAGGGTCGATGACTACCAATGCTCTATGCAATTGTCAAATTTGTTCTAAGTCCCGGACCTGTTCTTTCCACTATCATGTTGTCCCATCTATCATAAAACTCCTTTACTCTACTCTAACTTAGAGTTTAAAGTGTACAATGACAAGAAAAAAAACTAAAACATCAAACTGGTATAATAAAGGAACAATGTCCATGTATTTATACTATCTCGAACAATCAGGAGGAAAAAAAACAATAAATCTTTTAACTACTAGTTATACTGTTACTATTACAGCGTTATTAAGCACAGTATTAGACATGACAACACGGAACAACCCTTGGACTAATGCAAAAGTATCCATACAGTTCTACAATTATAATAAAAGTATACAGGCTGCATCAACCGTGCTGGTATGACACAGATTCAAATCATACTAGGGGCGCCGCATGGGGTTCATCGGACGATTGAGGTATCAGAGGGGGAATGTTACCACTTATCTCTCTCCTGCGCTCTATATATTGTCACCCTACAGTGCCTCTGAGGAACGCAGGCTTGTCCATACATCTATAAAAATACGAAATAAACTTATTTCTATAATTCACATAGAATAATAAATCTCTCCTTCCCCATACAAACTCAAGTACTCAAATAAATTCTTACTCTATAGGGAATGGGAGATATCCTTTGTGATTGTCAAGCACGGGTAAACATATCCCCCTTCCCTTCTTTCTTTCGATCTTTCGTCTTGTATAATATATCCTCTAATAACTCTTCTTCTATGGTGCATGTGGCCGAATAAAAAGAAAAAGGAAATCTGATTGTCAACGTGACCACAGAAATAAAATACCGGTCCAATCATTCACATGTTAGCCAGTCTCTCCTATACAGATAAAACATAGTTTAGTAACTTAGGACAGGCCTAAGGACTAGGCACTACTTTACTACCAGGTAGTCACGGGCAATACGTTTTAAACATTCATCCCAATTGTTCCCATTGCGGAGTCAAGTGTGACGACAACCACCTGCTGCTACAATGCAATGTTTACATGGGGGGGGGGGGGGGGGGGGGGGGGGGGGGGGGGGGGGGGGGGGAGGGGGAGGGGGGGGATTGAGGGAGGATTTTTAAAACCAGTTTAAAATTCAGAAAATTTGTTTTTTTAATATGGCAAATGTCCTCAACCTGCCAACAGAACTACAACCAAAAACCTTCAAAGCACTTGTTGACTTTATTTACAGCACCAAGTGGTACATGAAAATATAGAAATCCAGCTAAAAGTCCGGACTCCCCTTACCATGCCTCGTCACCTAATTTCAAACAATAAAAACGTATAATAATAAATAGGATCTATAATCCTTCTACAACAAGAACTATAATTAGTTCTTTCTTATTTTAATAATATAATACGTTAATATATTGTCCTAAAGTAAATGACATCAACCATATTTTAATATTCAGTTTGGCATAATCGGGACCTACTACAGCCCCACCCAGAATCGAAATGGGAAACAAGCAACTTTTCTCATATATGGACATAAAAGTACAAGTTCTTTCAAATAGGGCTATAATGGAGTTATCCAAATACATCAAACCGAAATTAATCCTGTGGGCCCCCCTAGCGGGATGTGTTACTTTAAGTAATGGACCCGGCCTGCTTTGATCGGCTACTGACAGTGTTGCAACTGTAAAGAGTGCAACAGGGCCCGTAGAGCTCGATTGGGGAATTACGCTATATTATAAATAATAAATACTTTTTACACCAGATAGTGGCTCGGCTTGACCGGGTCTACCTCTGGCCCTGTGGATGGATGAAGATCCATAGACAGGGCCAAAGGATGTTGGTAGGGTGTAATAAGCACACTTTCACATGTATTTTTTTAGACTTATATGTTAGCCAGGCTTGTTCGGATCAGCTCCTGGCTCGTACCCACAGTAGTGGGGTGCGGACCAGGAGAAGTTGGGAGAACCTGATAGGAAGTGAAATATTATTCGCATAGAGATTAAATTATACATAACACATCCCGCAGGGGGGATCCTACAAGTGACGGGGCATGGGGGGTGGGGGTATGATGATAGGAGCCCTGGTTATGCTAGCCTCTTCAGGAACCTGGAAGGCGAACTCAGGTCACAGTCCGAAAAAACACTGAGCGCCAAACATACCCAAACACGAGACCAGTGTCCCTAACACAATCTTTGGCACAGTATTTATTCCCATATCTAAAATAAATAGAAAATTAACTTCTTTTATACCACTCTTAATACACAATATCAAAGAAGCCTACTCCACAGGGCCGTTGACTACCCTTGCTTAATATAATTGTCAATTCGGATACATAAAGTCAGGGCCCTGTTCTATTTTTCCTTCTATCGTGTTTATCTTTCACAAACAATATTTACCCTATTCAAAAATGTACAGGGTTTAAAAAATAATTAAGGTCAATCTGAATAAAGACATACTGATCCATGTATTAACCCGTCTTTCTCTATCAAACTGATTTATAAATACATAAATTGTGAAATAAAATATTTGAAATCTAAAAAAGTAAAATTTATGACGCTGGTTCTTCTCAGGAAGAGCACCGAATTATGGATAATATTCTACCACTGGTATAGTCAAAAGTAATGATACAAATATAATAATAATGCTACGGTATTAGTAAAGAATTAAAACTTATGTGATAATAATAGGGTAAAATTAATATTAAATAAAAACACATAAATTAAATAATTATACATATATAATGCATAAAGGGCTTAGTTCCTCTTCGCTGTTCAATGTACTCACTTATACCTATCTTACAGGTTAAGTGTAAATATAAATAAATATTTAACAGATAATTAAGTTAAACCATGATGTCTTTTTAATCATTATGGTGATACTGTATTGTTGGAGCAATCCTACAGAAGCATATTGGACTGTTAACTAAATAAATTAGAAAGGTATAACGGTAAATAAATCATGTTCGGATGCTTTCCCGGAAGTCACAGGCTTCCGTGGTTGTGGGTGAAGGTCACCTCGTGGTCGACACTTTGTCCGCAATAAAATCCTTCACTCCAACTAGTAGCCGTGTAAAGGCGCTCGGTGTAGCTCAAAATACACATCATTATTACGATAGCGTCCTACCAAACGTGACCAGAGTACCAGTAACACATAACATCCATTTAACGTTACACAAACTTAACACACATTTCTATTTCAAATGGCGATCAGTGGGAAAAGAATAACCTCCAACTACTACTCTAAAACGCCATTTGCAGCTTTTAAATGCTTTCACCTTGTATATTTTAATAGAACATAATAATAAGAACAACATCTACAGCAGATACCTAATCTATATCGTTCGATAAAACCACTTTAATGTTTTAACTGAATACCATCCCTATACATTGAGGCTATCTTTGGAAAAAGAAGGGTACTCTGATCACGTTCGGGGGCACCCCAGGGTATGTCGGACGTGTGAGGTATCCAATGGGGAAATGCATCCATATCAGCTCTCCAAAGGCGCTCTAGTGCTTTTGCCGAACCGTACCCCCGATGGATACAGGCCTGTACCCTCATGAACAAGAATTATTTGTTAACTGTAAACTTATTTATAATAATAACACAGAGGGGCAGGCCTGGATATTATATTTTGGGGTTGTACACATTGTACATAAAAAATATTTTTTGTTTAAATGTACTTAAAAAAAACAACTTCTATGTGGTCTGGAAAGGTGCTGTGGCGGACATGCGTGACAATTGTAGTACATTTTCTTAACTTTTATTTTAAAACAAAAATTTTTTTGGCTTTTAAACCTATAATTTTTTTAATATGACTATATGCCTATAAATAATAATTAGTGGTGTCCACAACACCCAAACAGGCCCCCCACACACACACACACTAGAAGCCCCATTTGTTCAATCTTCACTAAACATGATCAGAATGTTTGTCTGCATGAAATCTTGGATGATTTATTAATGGGTCAAGTGAGGTTAAAAATGAGGTCACTAGGTCAAATCTTATAACAAGCTTGTGAACACAGTAGAGGCCACATTTAGTCTCAGAGAGAGCCCAAAGATTTTCCCTCCTGAAGTTACAGGTACTGTTCTCCAACCCTCCCAGAGAGTCAAAGAGAACCCGAGAATTCTCCCATCTGAAGGTACAGGGTACAGGTGCTTTCCCACCCGCCTCAATCCTCCCCCCCACACACAGTGTAACAGAGAGACTCCTGGAATATCCTCATTTTTAACCAGGTTTACTTTAGGAAATAAATTGGGGTATGTCGTTGGGTGGTTGTCAACATTTCATTAAGTCTTTTGTCAAAGTTGTTTTCTCTTAGTAACCATTTAAGGTACAGCTTCGAAATTTAGCATAGACTAATGAAGGGATTTCATCCACATTACTCAGAATTGTTAATCTAAATGTTACAGGATCAACAAGTGAAAGAACCGTGCCCAAACAAAAATGTCTTCAGGTGTGGGGTGGGTCAGGGTGGATGGTCCTAGCCCCTATCCCAATAAAATAAAAAATATTAATATTACATTTTTATTTCTTTAATTCCTAAACTAAAACCGACAAAATTATTTTATTTATTTCCTTTCTGCTCTCAAACTGATAAACATTTCTTAAAGGATGGCTTGGGTCTGGGTTGATCATTGTAACCCACCTTTACCCTCCCCCCCCCCATCCCTCCCCGCTCAATACAAATATTTAATGTAAACTGTTATCAACCAGATATTTTCTTTACAAGAGTTTTCTGATTTCTATTAATACTTAAAATGAAAACCCGGGTTCGTAGCGTGGCAACGTTTTTTCTTGTCTCTATTTATTCTGTTGTTTTACTCTTAGGTATCAGCCAAACTTCGATTAAATCTATTGTGTTTTCTGACAGTTTCATATGTAAATTATATAGTTATGCCCTATGGGGTGAAGATTGGGATATCATGTTTTTATAATGTTCTTTTTTTTTGTTATGTATCGCATCATAATGGTAGTTCTGCTTTTTCTCGTTTATGCTTTACAACAGTTTTTCTTCAATAATCCTACATATGTATGTATAATGTTTGCTATAAAAGTTATAGTTTTTGATATGTTTATTTGAAATATTTTACTAGTATATATATTTCAACACTGAATATGTAAGACCATGTTTATTTATATGCTATATTTACTGTCATAAGTAAACAACAAACATCTTACACCTTTCTCTGTTAGCTTGGTCAGCCTGTGTCTTCACACTTTATCACTTAATCTGCCAGTCATGATGCTACTGTCATTTTATCATAAAAGACCGCGAGGGCCATATCAATGGAAACTTGAAAGTAGATGTTATTTAGTTATATGTAATATTTTAGCTACTTTTTGGCTTCTGGTTTCATTTTTTCAGTCAAATTTTAAGATCATCCATATTAGAAACTGTTAATGTAAAATATTGTTTTCTGGTCACAGAGGCAGCTTCCAATTTACAAAAAAATGTATTATAAAGGATAATATGTATTGGAGCTAGGCCGAGCGCCGGTAATTGACCCTAATCCCAAATAATGGCATTGGGGCCTAAATGCTCTCAGGGTCGTTATTCTGCCACAAATCAATTATCTGATTCGCTGAATATTTTTATTTGATTGATGACTAATCTGTTTAATGTAAAGATACGGTTAAACAGATGTCATTATATAGACAGAGACTAACAAGGGTCAGTTGAAACCCTGGTTTTGCATTGTTTAACATGTAGAGTAACTAATTCGATTACAGTTTTGAGCTGAAAACAGAGTGGCAAAAGTATGTAAACATTAAATTCAAAACAAAACTAAATTCAAAACAATACTGTCTTATTTGAAGTTGACACCAATTGTGTTGATGTGTGGCAGGCCTGTATTTGATAAGTAGAGTCGCCGACTTGTAAATCCTCATAAATATTGTGCCATTCACCACATGGGTTTAAGTTATTTCATGTGGAATCTTCACGCAGTGTGTAGGCTGTTCTTCCCAGACACGTGTTTTGAATTTTACTCCACATTACTATAATGACCACAGTTGGGTCGCTGCGATGTACTTCAATAACATTTTCTTTTCCATTTCTTTTCAGGACGTGTCAGGACCCCCAAAACATCAAGGAATCCTCAGATGAGCTCAATGCTGTTCCGGAGTTACAAGCAATCCCTGCACAGTTAAAGTTGGCTCTGGACAATATAAACAAAGACATTAAAGTATTAGATGAACATCTGGCTAATATTTCAAAACAAGAAAAAAGTTTCCTTAATGATCTGGAAGTATATGCAAAGAAACTCTTGTCGCGAATCGAGGAGCTAAAAGAGAAAAGTAAGAAGGATATCAAAATTAAGCAAGAAGAGCTTCTTGCAGTCATCAAACATCATCGACAGGCGTGTGCTTTAACTAAAGACGAAATAAACCAGTGTTTAGATAAAATTACAAAATCAAAACAGTGGAAAGCCAATATGTTTGTCCTTAAAAAGAAGGGTCAGACAATTGCCCAAAAAGTTGATTCTCTTTATAACGAGTCGTACAGTCTGATAAAGGGACATCAATTCAGCTTCATGACTGAAACGAAGATATTTGACTCCCTTAACAGTTTTTGTTCCCTTTTTAGGGAGGTCAGCACAAACGTACAGTATATCAGCTCGCAGGGTACTGTAGAAGGTGAAGTAGACAGACCAGTACAGGCAGTAGTAAAGCGTCCAGGAGACCCTCAAGTAGGGAGACCAATGAAGAAACAGAGAGATAGGCCAGTGGTGAGACCAGAAAAGAAACAAATCAATGTCAGGATGCAAGAGGATACGAACACATGTAACATCAAGGGTTGCTGTCAACTTAGTGATGGAAGTCTGATGGTAGCTGATAACATTAACAGAAAACTGAAGCTTGTAGACCCGCCAAGTAGCATGGTAACCAAGTTCTGTGATACAGATGGACACCCAACAGATGTATGCTGTATTGGTCCACAAGAGGTAGCAGTAAGTATGCTTATAGTGTCTCTTTAGTGATTTAGTTGGGATGTATACTATCATGTATCATAATGACGCATGATATTCCAACAATAAAAGAATAAATAAAGTTAAAGTAAAAAAAATGCATGTGCATGATTATTGTAATGATGGGCGTGTTTAAATTTATATTATATAACAGCATTCTCCGAAACAAGCTTCAGTGGGCATCCATGGTTTAGTGGTTTAGACATTGGATTTTGTATCAGAGGATCCCACATTCGAATCCTCTTCGAACCGCCCGAAACAGACCATGCAATGCACGTCCTTCAGCAAGACTATTTTCTGCACAATGCTGCGTGTACTTAGAACCAGAGTACTGGTTCTACCCATAAAGTGGGCAGTTGGACTGTAAATAAATAGTTTTAAACTAAACCAAAATCATAACAAATGCTCTTGTGAAGAAAACTATACTATTGACATGGTGCTTTAAATTTCCTTAGGCTGAGGTTATAGACAATATGTGTTTCCGGGCTAAGGGGACAACATTATGAATGACTCATCGGTGTCAGTATAGAGGAACGGCCGGGTTCAGTCCCTGGGCACCTCAGCCTGTTAACCGATTGTTCTAGCTGAACATATTTAAAATATGTCATATATTCATACCCTAAGTGACGTATTTGAACCAACGTTTACACTTAGATTGCCTCAACCGTCATTTGGCGTGCGTTCGTAAAGGCAAGAGAGAAGCAGTTGTGTGGTAATTTTCAG
Source organism: Sinonovacula constricta (assembly GCA_007844125.1). Lineage (NCBI taxonomy): Eukaryota > Metazoa > Mollusca > Bivalvia > Cardiida > Solecurtidae > Sinonovacula > Sinonovacula constricta. Next base: position 2,574,681 of record CM017572.1, read on the forward strand.
GATTTAGATATTATACATAGGTACGTTATTGGTAGTGCTAGTTTTTGGTCGCTTTGGGTGTCAGTCTGGTCAAAGTCACTGTTGCGAAAAAAATAAATTTCACAATATTCTGCCATAATAGTGTCTGTTCGGTAAGCGGAAAGACTGTAAGATAATAAATGGCGGATTCTTTTTAAAATATATTTAACAAGTGGTAGTGATTCGCTCATTTCTTTACCGAAGGGACATTATTATGACTTACACATTTACCTAATGTACCTTCCTTCTTGCTGGGTATTTCAGGTTATGCGTCAAGGAATTAAATTGTTCTTTACTAAGGACCAAAAATATCTTCATTATACAGCTTAGTAAACCATTGTTATTAGAACAGATCTTGTAAAAAGCTGTTTATTGATGCCCCACACCTGTCGGAAAATGGAACCATAACGCCCCAATCATCATTACAAACATGTATTTCCTATCTGAACCACGCTGCACAGTTAGCTATTTTTAAACCAAGAAACCCATGTGACCATTTATGTTTTAGTTCACCCACGTCATCTGCTGTGACGTCGATGTCTGTTTTTAGTTCGATGTCTGTTTTTTGGCAGGAATCCCTATCGCACAATCGCACGCACGCATACACACTGAGTGCATCGATCAACCACGTTTTAGTGAAAATGACAATTCAGACAAAACAAAAACACAAAAAAAAAAAAAAAAAAAAAAAAAAAAAAAAAAAAAAAAAAAAAAAAAAAAAAAACGAAAAAAAACTCACCCATACAACACCAAACAACAAGTGAAAATAATCGTCGTTCGACAACCTTACACAGTGTATGCAGTTCCGCCCAATCTACGCCAATCTGCCAGTCTGTTATTGAACATCTGAGTGCATTAACTTTGGAGATTTTTGCTTATTCATTTACACCAGATAACAAATGCTGTGGCAATATTCGTTATTTAACACATAAAACTTTTAAGACAGTAATGTTCTCGTGGTCTTGCGTACTAATTGAAGGTTAAAACAACACGAGGACAAAGCAATATGTCATGTAATAGTATGAAAATTAGTGTTAAACAAATTGCCGACATGTCCTGTACTGAATTTCGATTTTTTTTTGTTGTTTTGAGACCTTTTGCCATTGATTGGAGATAAGAATACGATACCAGTTTGTATACAGCCCTATCTATGAAGAAATTGCATAAACATGTGGTTAACAATAATGCTAATTGTTAGAATTTTTCCTAAATAACTACACTTTATATAAATCTAATTATTGTCTCACGGACTTGAGATATATTCGGGCAGGTGTAACATCTACAAACCTTAAAGGAGGTATCCGATATTTTGCCTATATCTAATATATATAACAATATTTGACCTCTGTTTGGGGTATTTATGCATAACTTCTGTAGAAAAAAACATCATACTTGAGTATAAGCTTTGACGATTTTCAACAGTATCTCAATTTTGGGGCAGTAAAACGCGTTTATCAACATTTAAAAGGTTCATTCTGTTCAAATTAAAAAAAATGGGATTTCGGCTAAAAATAGACATCGGCATCAAAGCGGATGACATGGATGAGCTAAAACATCGGTAGTCACGTGGTTGTCTTAGTTTAAAAATAGCTAACTGTGCAGCGGGGCTTAGATAGGAAATACACGTTTGTTATGACGATGATGGCGTTACGGTACAATTTTAAGGCAGGTGTAGGACATCAATAAAAATCATTTTGCGTGATCTGTTCAGGTAACAATCGTTTATTAAGATGAAAATAATGTTTTTTCCAAACTGTCGGATACCACCTTTAACATCGATTCTATGCTCGACAAAGGATCAGTTATGGGCGCGATATTATTTAATTTGCCCCCCATCCCGTTCCATTAAAAACCCAGATACGCCCCACCATTATAGTAACATATATTATTATCATGACGGACGGTGAACAAAACCCACGTTCAAGTAATACAAATCGAAAGAAGCAGTACGTATACTCCGAAATTGCACACATTGATCATAAAGAAGTATGCCCAACACAGGTTATCGCGTAAATGTATGCAAACCATTGTACACATTTCATTCGTCACGCGACAAAATATGACGTCATCAATATTTGAAAAAATCAACAAGTTGAGCGTTCACGAACTTAGTGAGATGGGTTCTGCGAGGTCTTGAGGAAAGATGTGTAAAGATATATTGTTAAGTATAAGTTTGAATATTCTAAATATGCTTTTTAATATATGCCTTTTTAAATTGCTTTATGCTTAAGTTTGCTTAAAATACTATTTGAAAACCATGGCTGTCATTTTAGATCTCTCTTTTATGTAGATGGTTAGATGTAGACACAAAGCATTTTGCACGTTTGCTGTGAGTTTTTCGTAAAATCCATCCGTTATTGATTCAGGAAGCAAGACGTAACAAGATTAAACCCCTTTTTTTTAAATGTTGATTGTCTTTTATTTAAATTAGTCTATTTAAAAACAATTTCACGTAGTCCTATAAATGATAATGCTTTTACGTTTCCCCCACCAGACTCAAATGGCGACTTTCCACGGTAAAGATTAATCGAGCCAGGAGGACAGCGAGTGTAGCATGTGTACAGAATTTTCAGGTTATTGAGTTCTATTTGTCTGATATTTAGGCTAGGCACTAGCAAGCTGACCGAATATGAACGACTGAATATTGCCATTTTTTTCTAGCAAGCTGACCGACTATGAACGACTGAATATTGGCATTTTTTTCTAGCATTTTTTTCTTGTTGTGTGGATGACTGCCGGCCATGTTTACTCCACCACAAATTGATCGAACTTGTGCCACGACATAAAGGCTTGTGTTCACCAAGCATTTTGGTAACGAAATGTTACCGAACAAGTAACGAAATGAGCCCAAGTCACCATTTCATTAGAAAAGTAAGCTTTTGTATATAGACAGCTAATTTGTGACTTTAGGCTCAAAATAGCAAAGTTAAATTGCCATGCAACATTTTCAGACGTATAGCTGAATATACGCTGAAGATATTGTGAATTAAAATCCATGACTATACCAAATCTTACTTAACAATGGTTGGTGTATACGAGCCAAAGACTTTATTAATGTTCTGTTTTCCATCCCTCTATTTTCAGGTTGCATCATTTACGACTATGAACGCTGACGTGTATTTTGTCACCAACACAATCTGTACATTTACAATGTTTTACTCTAGTCTACATTTCTGTATTTTCAGGTTGCCTTAGAAGGTTCTACCAAAGTCCAGGTGTACAACACAGTCAGTCTGACCAGGACACGAACCGTCGAGTTGGGACATAAGACCGGCTGGATCGCTTGTCATGGCGGACTGCTGTACTGTGCTGAGTGGAGTGGTACCATCTTGTATGTACACGACGTGAGGAGTGGCAGGAAGCTGATGGAGATCTCCATGGACACCGACGGCCGGAAACTGTTCTCTCTCATCAAACACATCGCCGTGAACAGTTCCGGCGACCGACTCTATGTGGCTGACTACACGAGAGGTCTTGTATGTGTCGGCACGGACGGGAGGCCGATATTCTGTCTCTCCCATCAGGATCTCGGACTGACTGATGTCTGTGGTGTGACCACTGACCATCACGGTCACGTGTTTGTGTGTGGGGCGGACTCACACAACGTAGTCAAGGTGACCGAGGGTGGTCACGTGGTAGGTCAGATATTGTCCGAGGAAGATGGAATCGTGTATCCATACTGCCTCAGTTATGATGTGAGCAGGAGTCGGTTGTATGTCGGAGGTGGGAGTGATCAGCTTCTGATGGTGGAATGAAAGTAAAGTTTATATTAATTATTGCCGAACATTTTGATTTTCATTCAAGTTTCTCCTTTTGTTGCTGATTGTGACATTTTGTAAATTAGTGACTCGTTATAAAAGTGGAATTAAATCAACATTTTAGTAAAACAATCTTCCATCGACATTTTGTTTAGGAATAAAATGAAATTAAAACGTGTGTTTGAAATTCTGTACTTCTGTAAATGTTACAGATAAGTATTTACTTGATATATTGTTGTATTTCCAGTAAATATTTTTTACAAATGTTCCTACAATTGAAGTTTATTTCAATTCAGTTTGTTGTTTTCATCTCAGTTCGCCATGTTTGAATATTTACATCAGCATCAAAACAATGACGTCATTAATCATAACAATATGACGTCATCACATGCGGATAATACGCTTTCCCGCAAAATCAACAAAAACACGCAACGTCATCAATATATTACTGCAGTGCTGAATTATTTGGCATATGTGTTAGATTTCTTTAAAATTTAATTGATTTTCAATTAAAACATTCATAATACTACTGACATTGTGGTTTAATGCATGTGTTAGCATTCGTGTCAAATGTTGAGGTATGTACATAAATGCTATAGTGTCCGGCAGTTGTTATATAAACAATCGGCAATAGATTTTCAATGTTATTTTGTTGAAACAATTGTAGCCGTGACCAGCAAGGCGTCAATTTTAGTATATAATGTATAGTATCTAGTAAGTGTATAAAATTTGTAATAAATAAACTTTACAAACAATTAACAACTACGAGATGTGTGGTTCAGTTAGAACTGCTTAACTGTTTATCTGCAGAAAATCAAATATCAGTGACAATGTTGTAAACATAATAGGTAGATCTGTGACAAATTGATTAAGAAGATAAATGTATTGTTCAGTGCTTCTAAAGAGATGTGACCAATTTATAATTCAAATCGAAATTGATCATGCATGTAGTTATGTTAATTACATAAACAATTTCGACTAGGGCAATATATGTACGAGGAATTGTATATCTAGAATTTTTACTGTTGTTACAGTTCAAATATTGATTGTCTCTATAGGACTCCATAAACACGGTCATTTATGTGCTGTCCAGAGGTATACCCCCGCCTCCACTTGAACATATATAGAATGTTTGTAGGTGCGTTTTCCAAAATATCTCTGAAAAGGAGAGGGGTGTATTAAATAATATTGCATTTAAACATTTAGTAACATTTTATGTCAAGATAATGTGCAAGAAGTACATGTTTCTATTGTGTGTGGCAACTGTTTTGATTCTATAATCCATGTTTATTCAGGAATACCTGCTTGTATGTAACAATTCTGTTTGACCTAGCACTGCATATTCCAAATTGTTCATGATTACAAGAGCGGATCTAGGATTTTACCCTGGGCGGGCGAGAACTTTCTTCAAATGTTTAAACGACCTCATTTTATGATTTGTGGATTTCTTTACACGCCAATGGCATATACTACATATAGAAGACATAAGATGACCTTTCAAGGTGGTATCCGGCAGTTTGGACCAAAATATCTTTTTCTCAAATGACCAAACAAGTCATTGTTACTTGAAAATATCCTGCAAAATGCTGCTTATTGATTTACCCAAGATCAGTGTGAACACTAAAACATAAATACTCAGTTCTCATCGCAGGTATTTCCTATCCGAGACAGGCTGCTGAGATAGCTAATTATTAGATTATTAACTAAGAATACCACGTGACCACTCAATTTTGAGATAACGTTATATGGTCATCCGCGTAATACGCTCTGACATTGATATCTTTTTTAGCAGACATCCCGTCGTGTTTATTTATAGATTTGGAATTATTGAACATTTAGCGTGTTTTATCACGATTTGTGCTAACAATATATGCAGTCTTCAAAGCCGTCTTTACTTACACTAAAGTATGAGTTTATGCAAAAATTATGTCCCGATTTCCCGAAGCAGTGTTAATGTATTGTGACATGAATTTGATGTAGGCAAACTGTTGGTACCACCTTTAAAGACAACATTAATGATGTATTCGAAGGTTTGAGGAAAACAGTTTTGGCGAAAACTCAAGAGCAGCGTTGTTTATATGTGAATAAACCATTGTTTCCTGAATAGGGCCTTTATGCTGATTAACAATTCAAAATATCATACCAATAATGGCTGAATTTGAATTGTATATTGTTGTTAGAACATAGCTTAAACTAGTAGATGTTTTAGGTGATTGGTACATCGAATAGAATATAATAATAGCTGTTATTAAGTACGTGTATTTGAATGTAGAAAGTAAAACCTGTGTTTGATAGAGATGCCAATATATATCATGTATTTGCTTTGATTGTTTTCTGTTCTTTAAGTAGCTAAACTAATATCTATATCTATATATAATAAACTATTTAATCTATGCTTTTGGTCATTCTGTCTGTGAAATCCCCATAACCTCCAAACCAGAAAAAGTGTCAGTTTGCTTAAACTAAGCCTAGCAATATTTTCCAAACACTATATACTGCTAGGGGTAAAAACAGTATTGTCAATAATAATTTACATAAAGTGATGCCTTATAAATGTCACAGTACACAGTAAGGCTAAAACACACAATAATATATATATATATATATATATATATATATATATATATATATATATATATATATATATATATATATATATATATATATATATATATATATATATATATATATATATATATATATATAAAAATTGAAGTTATTTAGGAAAAGTATAATTGAAAGAAAACAATATATCAAATTTCGATCAACAGTTTATGTAAACGTGTGGCGTGTATTATTAGGTGATTAGGTGTGTGAGTGTTTCGTTGGGTGTGAACGTGTGGATGTGAAAATGCGAGAGAGTGGTTGAGTGTGTGTAGGTAGGTGTGAAAGTGGGAGTTTGTGAGTGGATTATGGAAATATAAGGTCGTTTTACTACATTTGGAATGCAACATACAAGTTCTAACAAAACTAAAATTAAGTTGTTTTGAACAAGGGGAAAATTCCAAAAATACCATTATGTATGCTCCAAAATATAGTTATATTTATGAAATCATCTTTGTGAAACATAATTCTTACTCTCACAAATCCCACCCATACTCTAACCAAAACGCTGACCCGACTCACACGCTCAATCCACATCCCACCCGCACTCTCACCAACATCCCGACCCACACTCTCACTCCACATCCTACCCGCACTCTCACCAACATCCCGACCCATACTCTCACTCCACATCCCACCCGCACTCTTAACAACATCCCAACCCACACTCTCAGACTCACACCAGACTCACATCCTTGAATCACGCACAGTTTTATAATCAGACTCGCACCCAGAATAACATTGAATGACTCACAGTCGCACACCCGTACCCACACCCAGATTCAATATCTCTCACCTTTAATCACACAGTCTCGCACCCAGACCCACACCCAGATTCAATATCTCTCACCTTTTAATCACACAGTCTCGCACCCAGACCCACACCCAGGCCCACAATTTCTCAACTTTATTCGCACAGTCTCACACCTAGACCCACGCCTTTTTAAGAACCAAACGAGATCTACTTCTTTACTCACAATCCTAATATTTAAATAATAAAAATATGAGCATACAGTGCGACAAGTACCCCTAATTGCCACAATCTACATCATAAATTATATAAAATGTCAAAACCTTAAAAGAAATAACCAATTAAAGGATAATTTACATTACTATTAAATGGCAGGGAAGGGAGATAAATCCAGATGGTATAGATATGAAAGTCGTTTGAATTATCTCCCTTGGTAAACCAAACGTTTTCAAATAAATAGATCGGAAATGTAATAATAATTTTGTGGTAAAACTACAGGACTGCAAACATCGTTTATAAGTTGTTTAGGCATTTCAAGCTTTATTGTAAATTATAAATACTAGTTAATAATGCGTGCATGGATATTTCTCAATGTATGTTAGTACTTTCACCTCATTTTTTTGTTTCAGACAAAAAATCTATGACAGATCAAAATTAATTTCAATTGTCGATTATATAAAACTAAGGGCCTATGGCTTTGATTGTTCTATAGTTTTGATGTACTGACTGAGTATAAAACATAAAAATCATATCGGTTTTAACAAATGTGCACTATCAAGACTTGCATTTACGACAGATCTGTGCATATGTATGTTTGTGTTATATACTAATGCTAGTATTTACTAAAGACAAAACAGAAAGTAATTTAGTAGCACTAGTACTGGAGATGCTACTTTAAACAATCTTATTTGAGCCCAAAGGCAGAATATTAAGCATGAATCGACAGACCTTATGAAACGTTATAAAACATGTATGCGATGAAAGGTGTGTGTGTGGTTTAAAAAAAGTTTCTCTAGTATTATTGTCCAACGTCACAAGTAATGGAAAATATTACATATTCAATTTAAAATCTACCTATATATTAACCGTTCTAAAAACAACAGAAATCTTCAACAACATGTACTAGTAAGGATCTTATGATAAGCTATAGAACAGGACATATGTCAGTTAAAATTGTATAACAATACAGAATATATATGCTGATTGTAAAACCTGTTCGTACCAAGGAACCAAACATCGTTGTCTCCATATATCTGTTTATTCATGAACGATTTTCTTTTATATCCACCAAGTGTCTAACATTCTGGAATTATATATCCATTTGTGTAATTCACTTAACTTTCTGTTAATTTGTTGATATTTTAAAAAACTTATACAAATGACATATTGCTTAAGTCGTATTGAACAATCAAAACACTGTTTTAGTAGCAATTTCCATGCAAAGTGGCAGATTCTTATTTATTTCCTTGAATATGTTGCCTTATTAAAAGGAACATTCCAGCAGTATATAATACTTCTATACATATCATCCTGTTAGACAAGTAGCCAAAAATAACAGATTGATTCTACTACTACTACTACTGCTGCTGCTGCTGCTACTACTACTACTACTACTACTACTACTACTACTACTACTACTTCTTCTACTGCTGCTACTACTACTACTACTACTACTACTACTACTACTACTACTACTACTACTACAACAACAACAAGTACTACTACTACTACCACTGCTTCTGTTGCTACTACTACTACCACTACTACTTCTACTGCTGCTACTACTACTACTACTATTACTGCTGCTACTTCTTCTTCTACTTTCACTTCTACTACTACTACATCTGATACTTCTACTTCTACTACAACAATCCATTTCGAAAAAAATCCCCCACCCACCCCACCCCACTAAATCTAAATGGTCTACCTACATTCCAATAAACTTTTATGTGATTCGCATATGGTTTGTTTTGATGAATAAAAATTAAGTTTAATAGTATAATTGAGGAAAAGAATTAGTTCAATAGGCAATTCATGGAAGATGCATCGGGATGCTTAAGTTAAGTACACTATGTCAATAATATTAACATGACTCTATAGTGTTTTCTTTATATAAACCAGTATAGCAAAAGATATAGAGGAGCTAAAATAACAGTGTTTTGAGGCAAAAATATAAACACTGTTACATTAATATAACATATGAAAAATGGATATATAAAAAGAAGATGTAGAAGGAAGAATGTTGAAGAATAAGTAAGAACGAAAGCATAAGGGAGGAAAGAAAAATAATGAAAGGAAGGAATTGTAAGTGGGGAATCAAGTATAGGAAACAAACTAATTATAAGCAGATAAATACGCCGAAAACAATGGAAGGCATGGAATGAAGGCCTGTATAAAAGACAAATAAGGAAAGAGTGAAGAAGGAAAGAAGTACAGTTAACAGGATGACTATTATCTTCCCCTCACCCAACCACCCCCACCCACGACAGCAAAACCTGAAATCATCATCAAAATCCTTTCTTGCTATTTGGAAAGCATTAAATATTTTAAGAACATTGAATCTACTTAATTAAAGGCACTGGTACATCTTTAAAGTAAATAAGTCGAGCTTACATATAATCATATTATATATTATAATCATAGGACAACCGCCACGCCGTAATTTTTCAAGGCGATGACTTTGACATGTGTTCTAGGTTGGTCTGGGGCATGCTACCTAATGAAATGTCATAGGACATAATTTATTAATAAAATTAGTTTATTGATAAGTTGTTATAATTTTATTGTTGTTATCAACTTAGTTAATATACACTAAAATTAGAGTACTGATAGAAAGAAATATTACTTAGTCTGGATTTAATTAAGTTATACGTGTATTGTCGTTCGTTACATTATAGCCCTTTGAAACGTTTTGATTGGATAATGTTTAGCCCTTGAAAACTTGTCATCCGGCCATTTCAAATTTTCAATTAACAAAGAACAGGTAATAGATTTCTATTTGACTCTGCCAGGAATTTTATTTCTGCAGATAAGTGTAACGATATAAACTTGTATGTCGCAGTTCCCTTGTACTAAGTGACCTATGTAGGCCTACATATAAATGTACATATATTTTGAATTGTAATGATGTTATTATACCATATTATATATTTTCTGTTATTGTGGATCATCATGATTAAAAAATTCAAGACCAAGATTGACTTCGAACTTATTTGAAAAGAACCAGAGAATATATATAACTAGTCCGTCAACACAAGGTAAGGGCGGAATCTATTAATTCAAGATTTTTTTTGAAAAGCGATCAACCAAAACATTGCCTTGCAGCTGCACATTTCAATTCAGAAAATCTGTTTCACAAGAAGGTAGTCGCCCTTATGACTGGGGACAGATAATATAAATGTTTTAGTTCAAACCTATTTTTACATTCCCATTCCCACCAACATCCACTTTCACACTCTCACCGACGTTTACACCTACTTTCACACTAGACTCTCCCCAACTTTCACACTCCCACCCACATCCACACTTACAGTCTCACTCACACACCTACATCCAATTTCACAATACCACCGTCACACCCGCACCCATTTTCACACCCGCACCCATTTTCACACCCGCACCCATTTTCACACCCGCACCCATTTTCACACCCGCACCCACTTTCACAACCGCACCCATTTTATATAACATACTTTAAAGAAATAAACATTTGAAGGAGTTTTGAAGCCCATATTGGTGCTTAATGAACACATAGCTTTTTTACTTTCGAAAAACATAAAAGGAAAATAGCACTGAAGTCAGAATATTGCAAACTTGGGTTGTCTCCCTTGATCGTCTTGATAAGGTCGATAAATTATAAATACACAGTTCGTAAATCATTCCTCTCGCTATCCCTAATCAATTTTACTACATGTAAACATATTTCTCTGGTTGTTTTTTTAACTCTCTCTATCTATGTATTGGTTTTTTTCCTCTATCCTCTCTATCTCTCTCTCTCTCACTCCCTCTCTCTCTCTCTCTCTCTCACACTTCCTTTGTATTCCTTTGGTGGCCTTGTATCAAAATTGTTCAAACAATTATAATTTGTCAAAAAGCATAACTACAAGGGCTAAATGTCTACAGCACTCAGGTGAGCGATATAGGGCTATCATGGCCCTCTTGTTAATGATTTTTCTATGTCTGTGCCCTGCTTTGAACCGGGAACCACTCTTTCCTGAAGGGACACTACTGATGATACAATTATATCCAGTGGATTGTGATTTTTAGTATGACCTCTAAGCAAGAATTACTACAGTCTGTTAATGTAAACATTTCTAAACTCTCCGCTGTTTGAAAAAATATTTAAATGACTTGTGGCCAAGTGGTTAGAGTTGCCAACTTACCAGCCCCTCACCTTATGGTTTTAGATCATGGTCTGGGTGAAAGCTCCCATGTGAGATGGTTTTCCAGCTAATCTGCTCTGTGCCAAACTTCGCTCTAGAATCTTCCTCTACAAATGATTAGCTGGACGTCACCAACATGATCATAAAAGTATTGGTGCGATGTAACAAAAACAATAACTCTTCCTGTAGTGATCGCTGACATAAAGGCCAACATCTTGGTCTCTTCTTATGCAGTGTATGAAATAAAATGTTTAGAGCACTATATACAATTATGCAGTAGACCCTGAGCAACACTTGGGCTGAGGCATCCTTAAACACTTTCTATCTGAAGCCCCACTTGTGCCAGGTCAGTGAACTGGTTAAGTAAGAGTTTAAAAAGGTTTCATCATTACAATTTTCTGTGCTGTGATAACAAATGTTTTCTTCACTTGCCAGTTGCTGACTTAACACCCCTATACTGATCAGTTTATCTGGGAGCCATATATATACACCCTGAATTATAGAGGACCTTGATGAGGTACAGACCTCCATACGGAAGATACTGGACACATCATGTAAGTATCAAACCCTAGATTAGACACCATACCAAAGAAAAAACCTTGATAGCATACAGATACAGAAGGCACTGGGTTCAAATCCAAGTTGAGACACATTGAAGTACAGAGCAGAGATGGCTACTTAATAGATAATGTGTGAAAATACAGGTAAATAGACTGTAGGAACCAGCAACTTGTTGGACTATTTGACCTTAAGGTGTAACAAGCGATCCCATGGCAATTTATATAGAACATAGAAGGCAAAATGATGGGTCCGGTAGTTTTGTTTGATTGATCTGGTGTTTAAGTGACTGATGTTTGACTGTTATACAAATTGACTGTGGCATGCTTACATTTATTTATTCAGGTTATTAAGGTTGTTCCACTACTGGCTTATCCAGTGTCAAAATATTGTGTCTGGGTGTTGTGTCACTGTTTAAGTGTCATGACTGAACTACAATCATTGCATTTTAGTTAACACAATTTGACATCAGTAAGATATGTATTCAACCATTTTTAAGTAAGAATTGCTTGTATCATGATTTTCAGCACACAATACCTCCAAAGTGTTAAAAAGATTCTAGAACTTTGCATGTGCTTGAAGCCTGATTGAGGTGACTCACATTAAATCTTAGAAATGATTTGGTTTTGCTAATATAAAAATGGTGAATTGAGTTCAAGGCGTGATTTGGAATTGTGATGGTTGAATTAAAACCTAAGATTCACAACTGCATCTATAGATAGGCCCATTGTCTACCTGCCTACAATCACATAAAGAGTTAGGTCAGTGTGGTGCCCTCAGTGTAATAGTAGTTGATTTTAACTCCTTTGACCACTTAGCTTCCCATTGCGAGGGTTTGGGTCTCGTCCAGGACATAATTCACCAAACCCACAACTTGCCGGTGTTTCTACCCAAACACGAATGTCTGGGTCTCTTCCACCAAAATAGCTGGATGTCACAATAATGACTATAATTGGTCACTGCGATGTGTTTCTAAACATAAACAAAACTTAAGTCTGCTCTTCATATATGGTCCTAGGACCAAGATCAGTTGGGAACCTCATTAGACTCATTCTCCACAGGAACAATGAACGTGGAATAAAGTCACAGCACGATATCATTTTATATGCTGTTTGTGCATCTTAAACCCCATTAACTCTTTACTTGCTACATTTGTTAATAAACCAGACTAATCTCCATACGTAGAAATGCAGTGCACTGGACTGGTAGAGCAATTGGTAGAGCGTCGACTCCAGGACCAGGAAGCCCTGGGTTCGATCCCGGGCCGTGACATATCAAAGTAATTAAAAATGGTAGTGGTATAGCTTCCTCGATGACGCTCAGGCAAATATAAGGATAGTTCTATGACTGGTTGGTCCAGTGTCAGGATAATATTTTTATTAAAAATCTTCGTTTGTTTTTTGCTTTGGGTTCAATGGTTATTTGTTTCTATATTCAGTTGAAGGGATTCCTGCCCTATAACTTCACAGAGGAGGGTTTTATTTAAAGAATAAATGCATACATCTCACACCAGATTTTCTGACGGTTCCAGAAAAGCTGACAAAATGTCAGGTGTTATTTTTATTATTTTATACATTGTATTTTGAAAGATTTAACATTAAAAAAATATTAATGTAATAATTTTAGCATTAATTAGTGTTTATTTAACATTGAATAGTAGTGATGTAACATTTCAGAATTTCAGAGTATTGATTATTAAATTGACATTAAAAATAGTAATGTATAATTGATGTTGAATGTTGAAATATTGAACATTTACTTGCTTGAAAGAAGCCTTAATGCATAATTACGTAATATTATACGGTATAGTATAATAGGTATAATATATATGTATATAAGGTATAATACCTTTAACCTTCAATATTTTTATGTTATTATTGTTATTATCGTCCACAGACCTGATCTCTGAACCAAGTCACTGCCTAGAAACAAATGCCCTTGTTGCCCTGAAGTCGTACGGCACCCCCTGTAGCAAACAAGACACTCGTGGACATCATCTACCCAGCGCTTAACGCCAAGACCAAAAACTGCATCAGCCAACAGGAGAAGCTCACTCTTCAGTTGAGCTGATTTTGCTCCTGTTGCATCAACAACATCAACATCAAGGGGCAGACTGTCCTTTTTATTTGCTGTGATGTTTAGTTGCCTAGCAACATGTAATCATGAAATGGTGTTTTTATTGCAACACTTTAGGGTCATTTTTTCATACTGTAAAGAGTTTTAGGAAATGTTCATTGATGCAAAGTTTCCTAGTTTTTTTTTAGTTTGAAATGGTTATGCCATGGCAACAGAAAAGGGCTACGTTACCTTTTATCTGTTTTATGAAAAGCAATTCATAATTTGTTGTAGATATACAGACAAAATCAAAGGACTGGTTGCGCTGTGCATGTTTGTGTTCCCTTTGCATTTCGTAATCATGGTTACTGAATTTCAAGCTCATGTCGTAAAATCTGAAGAATTTCATTACATTTTAAGAAATTGCAATATTATTATTTGTTTCCGACCTCATCTTCCTGCATTGGGTGGGCATGAGGACAGAAAGGGAAATTAAATATCTTCTAATTGCTTGCTTGTTTCTTTGGCAACAGGAAAGGGTCTATTAGCTATTCGGTATATCCATGGTTCCGTATGATATCAATTTTATATCAACTGTCATAACAACTGGTCAGTGTAGCCTAATTAAATCAGTTATAAATTGCATTCATTGTGTCCATGGTTATAGAAAACGTCATATCTGTCTTAGGTTAGCCATTAGTTTATTTGTTGTCTATATAATTTACAGGAAAATCAATTTATAAATAGGAAGATTGTTGTTATTATAACTGCCTTATTTTTCTGTGTTCATTAAAATTAAATTTGGTAATTATAAGTATATATTTAAATATATTTTATTACTCTTTGGGTAAATTGGTACAGACTGTGATTTTTTTAGATGGTAGAAACAAATTTACTTTGAAAATAGTAAACAACTCAATTAGCAAGTAGAATTTAAAGTTCAGAAGTTGCTTTTTACCTAGGTCTTGAAAATTATCCTATTTTATCGTTGAAAACTTATCAAAATTATCTGTTAAACTTTAATATATCCACAAACATATAGTTTACACATGACATACACTTAACATACACACATAAATATTACACATGCATATACGCACACATATATTTTATACATACATGTAACTTGCACACTCTTACACTTCACATAAAGACATAATATCAAAAACAGATACCAACACATGCACACATATTTGCATAAAACACGGACCTGGTAGCACGACTGTAAGAGCGTTGGGTCCAGATTTGGGAGGCCCTGGATTCGATTCTAGGCTGCGACATACCAAAGTCGCAAAAAAGGGTAGTTGTATAGCTCCCTTGCTGACGCTCAAGCAAGTATAGGGTAGTTCCACGACTGGTTGGCCTAGTGTCAGGATAATGTGACTGGGTGTGGTATCAAGCCAGGTGTTCACGGCATGCTATACATAGTGAAGACAGCATTATATCTGCTTCAAGGAGATACCGTCTCCAGATAACTGAAGTACTGTTGATGGGACGACATACCCAAAAAACAACCATGCTATACACAGTGAAGGCAACACTATATCTTCTTCAAGTGGACAACGTCTTCAGATAACTGAAATACTATTGATGTGACGATATACCCAATAAACAAACATACTAAACTACATAATAATTCTTCAGGTAGTAACTTACCTGTACTCACTCATAAACTTAACAAACATATATAATAACTTTTCAGCTTCTCACCGCGTTCAAGTCCCGGTCAGGTCGAGAACTTCCAAGTTGGAAGTTGTCTATCTAACCTGTGGTGTGTTGGTGGTTCTACATAGACATAAGCCTGGGGTATTCCTTCACTGATTATTTGCTGGATGTCTTGAATATTGCCATGAATAAGTTGGTGCGATATTACAAAAACTTTAACTAAAATTTTCTACCATGTTGGTACCCATTAAAGGTGGTATCCGACAGTTATGGACCACTTGTTTCTTTCGCATAATTCCAAATAAGTCATTGTTACCTGAAGAGGTCCTGCAAAAGACTGTTCATTGAGGCACTAGATCTCTGTAAACAGTCGAGCATAAATCCCTATTTGTATATGTAAACAAGTATTTCCAATATTAGCCATGCAACAGAGAGCTATTTTTAAACTAATAAAACCATGTTACCACTTACTTTTAAGGTCACGGTAATGAACGTGTGTTTTTCACAATTTGTACTGTCTTACAATATAGTTAGCATTCAAAATCGTCTTTATTTGAGCTTAAGTATGAGTTTATGCAGAAATTTTATCCCACATTCAACAAAGCAATGGTTAGATATTGTTAAATGTATTTGATACTACCTTTAACATTGCTATATCATGACTGTCATAGTCAGGGCAAACAAAAAAGAAATTCATTAACAGGGAGCAGGTGGTGGTGGTAGGTGGGTCATGAAATTGTTAGCATTCATATTACTGCTTCATGTTTTTAGCTCTTCTGAGCAGAGCTTTTTCTGATACTTTGGCATCAGTCGTTGTCGTTTACATTTTAGCATGTGAACACGCTAGAGGCTGCAGTTTTTATCCAATCTTCATCAAACTTGTTCAGAATGTTTGTCGGCATAAAATCTTGGATTAGTTAAATATTGGGTCACTTGGGGTCAAAAACTGGGACAAAAGGTTAAATTTTAGGAAAAACTTGTGAACACTTGAGACCACATTTAAAGCCCATTCTTCACCAAACTTGGTCAGAATGTTTGTCTGCAAGAATTCTTGAATGGGTTCCTAACTAGGTCATGTGGGGTCAAAAAATAGGTCACTTGGTCAAATCTTAAGAAAAGCTTGTGAACACACTAGAGCAATTTATGGCCCAATCTTCAAACCTAGTCAGAATGTTTGCCTGCATGAAATCTTGGATGAGTTTAGGATTGGGTCACTTGGGGTAAAAAAGTAGGACACAAGGACAAATCACAGAAAAAGCTTGTGAACATACTAGAGACCACATTTATCGTCCAATCTTTACCAAAGTCGGTCAGAATGTTTGTCTGTATAAAATCTTGAATCAGAGATCGTTATTGGGTCACGTGGTGTCAAAAAATAGGTCACTAGGTCAACTCTCAGAAAAAGCTTTTGAATACACTAGAGACCCCATTTATGGCCCAATCGTCACCAAACTTAACCAGAATGTTTGTCTGCATGAAGTCTTGGATAAGTATATTATTAGGTTACATGGGGTCAAAAAGTAGGTCACTAGGTCAATTCTCAGAAAAATCACGTGAACACACTAGAGACCACATTTATATCCCAATCTTCACTAAACATGGCCAGAAAGTTTGTCTGCAAGAAATCTTGGTTGAGTTTGCAACAAGGTCACGTGGGTTCAACAATTAGGTAACAAGTCAAATTGTAGAAAAGCCTTGTGAACACATAAAACACATAAAAGGCCCAATCTTCACCAAGCTTGGCCAGAATGTTCTTACATATGTAAGAAATCTTACATGTGTTTTGAAGTGGGTCATGTGGATTCAGTAGGCTACTAGGTAAAATTCTAAAAAATCAGCCCAGTGGCCACACTAATGGTCCAATCTTCACCAATGATTTCTCAAGTAAATAACTCTTAATTACTCGATGCCAGATTTGAGCCTGCTAAAAGCCT
Source organism: Sinonovacula constricta (assembly GCA_007844125.1). Classification (NCBI taxonomy): domain Eukaryota; kingdom Metazoa; phylum Mollusca; class Bivalvia; order Cardiida; family Solecurtidae; genus Sinonovacula; species Sinonovacula constricta. Next base: position 2,592,406 of record CM017572.1, read on the forward strand.
GGGTCATCAGGTGAGCGATTAAGAGCCATCATGGCCCTCTTATCAGAATCTACCCTTTTTGCAGCTAAGTCTATGGAGTAGTTTTTTTCCATCAGCAACACATCTTTGCCTGTTCCTAGCATAGACTATGTCATGCTGCAGCCTTGCGAGCTAGTCTTATGTGCTTCGTCCTTTTCTAAATCCAGATAGAAAAAGGGTTTATTATGTTTTTGGATTCTAATAAATGCTCTAAAAGTGCATTGACCATCCCTCAAGCAGTTTCCCCGCGTGGGATGTTAGGCTTATAGGTCTATAAGATTTTGGATCAATTTTGGGTTTATTTTGTTTTAAAAGTTGTATAACTACAGCCTCCTTCCAGGTATTAGTGTAATTTCCCATTGTCCGCATCTCAGTTAACAGGTTGGTTGAGCCATAAGTTTAAAGCTTTTTAGGCATCTGCTTGAAGGGCATATAGGAGACCCTATCCCTGCCCGTGGCTGAATTACTACTTGTCCTGTACGAATTGCAGAATTCCTCCCAGTTTTGCCTCTTGGCATCTAAGATAACCTTACTTGCGCTTCTCTGCTGTTCTCACCAGCATGTATGTAATCCTCAAGTGAATCAAGACACGAATGTCCACAACGCGATGCTAACTTCAATGAATTTCGCCACAAAAGAACTCAAACAAAACCGTCCACAGAGGCTTTAACAGCATCTTCGCAAGTTTTTGGTGAAAATTATTTATTCAAAGATTGTTTTCGCCCCTTGACAGCATCCTGACAAGTCTAATTCCGTCAGGTACAAGGACCCTCCCAGTTTTACGCTTTATGTACCAGTATACATTTAGGGTAGGCCATGCGTTATCTTGTTTAGATCTCACAATTGCTAGTCCAATAATTTCGGTACTTTCAGACTGGGTAGATATGGGCGATACATCGGGTTCAGACCATTTCCCAATTATCACATCAATCCAAAAACAAGGTATCTCGGAACCTAAATCTTATTCCGAGACTAAATTCAACTACAAAAGCCAGATTGGGATAAATGTTCAAATATGTGTGAGGGAATTAACCCAGATGAAGTATACTAGGCTGATGTAGACATGTACTGTCAGCTCTTAACTGAGAAGTTACTGTTCATCGCGGGGGAATGTATACCGGTACATAAAGCGAGTAAAACTGGGAGGTTCCTTGTACCTGGCGCAAAAAAAATACAACACAAAACAAACTCATGGTTACCCTAGTTGTTCTAATCTTCGGTGTGAATACTTGCAGTTATAAACTGTGGTTTCGATAAGAAACAAAGATGGCACGGTTACAACATGCACCAGGTAAATTAAAAATGTTTTATGTTTTATTGTTAAATATAATGGTAGTTCCACGACTGGTTGGCTCGGTGTCAGGTTAATGTGACTGGGTGTGGTATTATGCCAGGGGTTCACAACATTCTATGCAAAGTAAAGGCAGCACTTTATCTGCTTCAAGTGGACACTGTCTCCAGATAGCTGAAATACTGTTGGTGGGATAAACCCAATAAACAAACAAATTGTCTTATTTGTTAAGGTTAAATTTGGTCTTAATTGAATCCACCATCATCATCATCATCATCATCATCATCATCATCATCATCTTCATTATTATTATTATTATTATTATTATACATTATTATTATTATTATTATTATTATTATTGTTTTTTATTATTATTATCATCATCATTTTAATCAGTACACTATCACCCGACTGAAAGTTGACCCTAACAGAAAAAGAAAACCAACCCAGCAAAAATAGTATTGAAAGCTTTTTCCATATAACAGGATCCTAATACAACAATACAACGGATCGGAAGGTCGTGGGTTCAAACCCCGGTCGGGTCAAACCAAAGACTTTAAAGTTGGTAGTAGTGGCTTCCTTCCTAACTCTCGGGGATAAGGGGGCAGCATTATGCCTGACTTGTCGTTGTCAGTATAATGGACCGTTCGGGTTCAGTCCCTGGGTACCTCATAAGTTTTCCTGTGCTATAATGATAGAAACGTCGCTGCACAAAAATGCCGACAAATCCCATCCCATCGCAACAATACAGTATCATAATTCTTCCTTTTAAAACAACATGCTATCTAATAAGGCAAACAATAAGGCATTACTCCTGGATCATCGTTTTTCAGTTATTCTGCTGTTTTTCCTGATGGTATCGCTAACAGCTGCAGCCGACGGTATGTTGACTTTTATATGGCTTAAAAGCAATACAAAACAAACAATAAAACGCATTGTTCTTGTTTTGTTGTTGTTATTGTTGTTGAATTAATCGACCTATGCTTAATGCGAGTGAGGATAAGAAAAAATGAGAAAGACTCTTCCCAGCTTAGTTGTGGTATAGCATTCTACCTAGACATTTGTCCAGGTGGCTTCTTCCGCCAAAAACCGTTTGTCCTCTCCAATTTTACTTTTTAAACTATTGTATCGATATATCTAAAAATAAAACAAACAAACGCAGGTATTAGATGTTAAGCATGCCTTTGTGGTACATGTTATAACTAGTCTCCTTCGACATATATTGTTTTTCTGTACAGGCACTACATTTTTTCCTACGTAATTACTGACCACGGGTAGTCAAGGACTTGCAGGGTCAGTCCTTACAAACTTCAGCTTTCTAATAAACGCTTTTCGCTGTAACAAGCGACATCGCCAAAAATGGTAAATTTAGACAATAATATAAATAAATATTTTCCTAGAACTCCGATTTACAAATCTGCAACGTACATTATGTTGTTCTAGTCAATAAAGCGTTGGGCGCGATAATTCGATAATACGGTAGTTTCATTATTTAATGAACACCCCTCGTATTATCGAGTTGCTTTTTTGCGTCATTTTGTCAATTTTTGTTTCGTTTACTCTACACCTTTACTTGAATGAAGTATTTTGGACCTTACGGATCAGAGCTGTTGGAACTTTGTGTTAGTTACAGTGTTAATGGTTCGGCGCCGTATGACCTATCAAGTGTCGGTTTGCCGTAAACCCCCCAAAACAAAACAAACAAAACAGTGTCAATATTTTCAATATCTCTACATATCTTAAGATTCCCATTATCAATAACAATCAGTAAAAATCAGCAAAAATGTTAAATGCAATAAGGAGAAAAATACTTTCAATTCCATTTTTATGATGCCTTATAAGTAAAAAAATGGTTTAGTATAACAAGTTAATAATTAAATCGTGGGGTCTTCAAAAAATAAGTTTACCACGTCATGGGATCATTTCTATCACTTATTGTCATTGTTATTAACGATGAATTTTATTGGACACGACAAAGTATTTTTATTAAATCTTCCGAAGAAATAATATCAGTTTTTATATTAATGAGTGCCTCGTAAATATTTTATTTAAAAATATTCAGTTTTGAAACTATTATTTAAGAAAAAAATATAAAGAATGTATTTAATCAACAATAAATTACAAAAAAAATTGTTGATCAACGTTACGTTGTATTTCCAACTTGTTTAGAGCCGTGTGTCGATATCGGTAATTGCCTTGCATTGTCTGACAATGTCTGCCTGGACGACCACGTTGCTATGTTTTTATGTCGAAGGTATTGCGGATTCTGCAGTGAGATAAAACGTTTTAAAAAAGCTTTATGTCAATAAACAGCCTTGCTTTTCTTTAATATTTAGTAGAACTGTAAAAAAACTAATTTAATTTATTGAAATACATTCCAGTTAAGGTAAGTAACTTAAGGTAGAGCAAGTATAAAAGAAAAATATAGAAAATTAGCAGAATGGATGAGTTGTATACTTTATTGTAGACGTGAATGCCAAATGTTAAGAAAATTCCCCATCCAGTTTTAATTTTGTCGATATTTTTGTCTTCTAACTTTGATATTAAAGGTGTCTGTTTTTTTTTGAGAAATAAGAAAACTCCAAATATTATGTTATATTCTCTTTACGAGAAGTGTTTGGCTGTTGAGTATCATTAAGAATCAATATATAACATTAGATAAACCAACTAAACATGCTACTTGAATTGCTTGACTCAAACTATCCCAAATATGTAAATAATTGTTTACAAACCCAACTTGTTTAAGACTGATTTTCCCATTTTTCCTGCTTACTGTTCTTAATTGCAAAAAGTACCGAGCAATTGATAGCTACACGATTGATTTCAGAATTGGTCAAAGTGTTCTACGACGTATTTTAGTTGATGCTGCAATAAAAGAAATAAACAATTTCACCACATCAATTTGATTTTTTTAAATTTTGAATATACCAGGTAATAAAATTGTAATTAAATTTAGCACAAATCATACAATTAAAATTCATTAACAAAAATAAAATTAAAAACTATACATGTTTCCATCTTAATCTGGTAGAATGATGCAGAAAATATTTGTCAAAATGAAAATGTAGAATGCAAACAATTTAACCATTCGTGCCCAAACCGGGATTCAAACCCTCATATATGTTTCCAAAAGTGGAAAGAAAGAAAAAGTTGACTCTTCGTGCCCATACCGGGTTTCGAATTCTCAGCCCCCAACTTTAAAGCATTTTTACCATACTTTTGATACTCTTCAGCTCTACCGTAAAGCGCAGTATCGTTTTTTCTTAATACACACTAGCAAAACTTAAAATATTTCGGGTCACATTAAACATGGCATATGATAGTAAGGACTATTTTTTTCTTTTAATAAATAAGTTAAAATATTTTTGCCTGAAAAAATCCCGCGAAACGCTTTATATGGGAGCCCTACATCTATGTGAAAAGTTAAAAGTAACACCACGCATGTCACCAGGTATTTCATATCCGAGCTACGCAGCACAGTTAGCTATTTTTAAACTAAGAAAAGTACGTGACCACTTTTTTCTTTAGATCACTCACGTGTTCATCCGGGTAATCAGCTCTGACGTCGATATCTATTTTTCGCTGAAATCTCATTCCGTTTATTTATAGATTTGGAAATATTAAACATTTAGCATATCGTATTTCATGACTTGCATTGCCTAACAAATGGAATAATGTTAGAACTGCTTTTACTTAAACTAAATAAGTAAAAAAGAGAAATCAAAACATGCACACAGATATTTAAATTTAATCGACCTCGAGACAAAGACAACAGGGTAACTGCAAATGTTACAAAAACACAGAGACAAGACATGACACACAAACCATCAGCTACCGCCTTGGAACGGTCAGTCGGCAAAAGGGCCGACTGGGGTGTTTAAACCTTGTTTGTGGAGCGCTCCAACCTCGCACTTCCTAAACTTTTTTCTATCAAACAAACAGTGAAAATAAAAATATCCCATCAAAGTGAAACAACTAACAGTAAGCACCTGCATCGGGAGTAAAAACGGATACAATGAACTTATATACATATAAAATATATGTTACAACTTTAAATTCTGGATAACTTTGTGACTATCATTAATTTTACTGTTGTGGAGAAATTGCAGAGGAACAAAACTTTATTAATTTTTAATACTTAATTGTTTAATATAAGTTTATGAAGTAACTATGCATAAATTCAACGTTACAAAGGTAGGGTGTTGTTAAATGATATTTGATTTAAGCAAAGCAAAACTTCATCAATTTTTAACACTTTTAATAAAGTAGACTTTCGAAACAGCTCACTGTCTACAACTCTTGATTTGTTTTTCTTGCTAGCAAAACAATGCGGATAACATGCGTTCTCTGCCAAATTTAACTGCAGAAACCATTTATAAAATTAAATGTCTTGTGAAATATTGTTATGTGCTTAACTGTTGATTGTTGTGCGTCATGTGAGATATTTCAGAACATTTTTTTTTAATTCTGTACTTTTATGTTGGTAAAATAAATACAATAATTAATTCGTTGGTAATTAATTTTAAAAAAATAACAAAAAATCATTATTAGACATAAATCATGATTATTAGTACTTATAAATTTATAATATAAGATAATATAAAATAATATTAATAATTATACTTATATATGATTATGATTAATGCTTCTTTCATGTATATAAAGCAATCGGGTGTTGGAGACAAACACATTGTCATGAATATCTTCTCTTTTTTTGTGGACTTAATGAAAAATCATTGTTAGACATAAATCCTAATTATTAATATGTATAAATATTATATTATATTATATTATATTATATTATATTATATTATATTATTAAATATTATATCATATCATATCATATTGTATCATAATAATAATGATTAATGCCTCTTTTCATTTATATTAAACAATCGGATGTTAGAGACAAATAAGTTCATGAACATATTCTTTTTAACTTGTAAACAAGGCGGTTAGAAAAATTATTAATTATGATTAAGTTACTGTAAGAGTAGAAGTATTAATTATGATTAAGGTAGTGTAATAGTAGAATTATTAATTATGGTTAAGGTAGTGTAATAGTAGAATAATTAATTATGGTTAAGGTAGTGTAATAGTAGAATAATTTATTATGGTTAAGGTAGTGTAATAGTAGAATTATTAATTATGGTTAAGGTAGTGTAATAGAAGAATTATTAATTATGGTTAAGGTAGTGTAATAGCAGAATTATTAATTATGGTTAAGGTAGTGTAATAGCAGAATTAATAATTATGGTTAAGGTAGTGGAATAGCAGAATTATTAATTATGGTTAAGGTAGTGTAATAGCAGGATTATTAATTATGGTTAAGGTAGTATAATAGTAGAATTATTATTTATGGTTGAGGTAGTGTACTAGCAGAATTATTAATTTTGATAAAGGTAGTGTAATAGCAGAATTATTGATTATGGTTAAGGTAGTGTAATAGCAGAATTATTAATTATGGTTAAGGTAGTGTAAGAGTATAATTATTAATTATGATTAAGTCACTGTAAGAGCAGCTTTACTATTTATGATTAAGGTACTGTAAGACAATAAATTGCACCTGGTTGTTAGATGAAGCAGATATATCAATGTATGTACGTAGAATATATGCAATGCACTTAGTGGTTGGCAGAATTAGTAAATTACTTATTTATAAATAACGTAATATAATAATGGAATTGGCCGTAGGCAAGAAAAACTATTTTGTTCAGCGACTTGTTATATTATGCAATGCACTGAAATGTTGGCAGAAACAATTGTCATAGTACACGTCTTGGTATAATGTAATGAAACAATATTTAATTAACGATTTGTTTATTTACGTTCCGCCTCTTGTACATGGCGTCTGGTAAAAATAGTTATGTCGATATCTTGTTTGTGCAATGAAGCATTTTTTAAATTTAAAAACTTGAAAAAATTAGGATACACACTCTCGTGTATTCAGTGTAAATGGTGTTTATATTGAAAATGTACGTGTGTTTTGTGTTTCTTTATTGTTTCGTCACATCTACAACAGCTTCGACCACAGCGCAAACTACAACACAAATGTGTAAGTTAAGTCACCCATTTTGATTTGTTAATTTTAATTAAATGTCATTTTGTTAAGTAAATGCCATTTTGTTAATTAAATGTAACTTTGTTAATTAAATGTCAATTTGTTAAATAAATGTCACTTTGTTAATTCGATGTCATTTTGTTAATAAATTGTCACTTTGTTAATTAAATGACATTTTGCTGATTAAATGTCACTTTTTGTTACTTGTTAGCGTAACTTTACCCTGGACTTGTTACCTCTTTTTATGCATGGAATTTTTTTCTTCGCTAATCTTTGGTGGGTATTCTTGTCTGTCTGTCTCAGGTTTTCTGTTTATCAGTCTCTTATTCTGTCTGTCTTCAGGTCTTGTCTTATTATTTCTCCCTCTCTCCCCCTCTCTCTCTCTCTCTCTCCTGTCTCTCTCACTCCATCTGCTTTTCACGCACCTTATCGCTTTCACACTCTTTCACACACTCTTTCGATCACTCTTTCACTTTATCTGTCAAACATACTTTCTATCTATCACTATATCTTTCCCTTTCTTTTTCTGACTCTTTTATTCTCTATATCTGACTCTTTTCTCTCCATTTGTTTTTAAATTTTATATCTCAATGTTTGCGCAATCGCCAGAGCGTCGGCTCCTGGTACGAGGGGGGCCCGGGTTCGATCCTGGGCCGCGACATATCAAAGTCGTTAAAATGGTAGTGGTATAGGTCCTTTCCTTATGCTCAAGCAAATACAAAGGTACTTCCACGACTGGTTGGCTCGGTGTCAGGATAATGTGACTAGGTGTGGTACAATGTAACATGCCAGGTGTCAACGGTCCGCTATACACAGTGAAGGCAGCACTATATCTGCTTCAAGTGTACACTGTTTCTAGATAACTGAAATACTGTTGGTGGTACGATAACCCAATAAACAAACATCTATACATAGTGAAGACAGCACTATATCTGCCTCAAGTGGACACCGTCTCCAGATAACTGAAATACTGTTGGTGGTACGATAACCCAATAAACAAACATCTATACATAGTGAAGACAGCACTATATCTGCCTCAAGTGGACACCGTCTCCAGATAACTGAAATACTGTTGGTGGGACGAAAAAGGGTGGAGTGGGATTTCTGAAAAAGGCTGGGGTTTCTAAAAAAGGCTTGAGTGAGGTTTATGAAAAGGGGTGGGGTTTCTGAAAAAGGGGTGGGGTTTCTAAAGAAAGGTGGGAAATATATTATCAAAACAATATAAAAAATGTAAACAAGAGCACCGTGAACATTTTGTAAATTATCCTCTGTATAAATAACACTTTCGCAGCAGCTTTTTGTTGCAGGAAAGAATGATTTTTTTTCTTTTTTTTAAGTTGCTGTGTGTGCGTTTTTTTTTTCTCAAAACGCTTATATGTTGACAGCAATGAACGAACGTATGTAACTATGTGTGATAGAACGAGAAACAGTGAGAGTTGACGGGAATTTGCGGAATAACTTTTTCAGCGGCTGCGCCTCGCTAAATGGAATAAACATGTTAAAATATTCACATCGTCAAAAGTTGCTACAATCCCTAATCATATTCTAACATGTACACCTGAAATACATCCAGGCATATTTAGTGTATAAGTAGACATATACAATATAAATAACATTCTTATTTTACTGTACGATGTTTTTGTATATTATATCAAAGTATCATCTTTAGCCCCTCCCACGACCCCGACAACGACTTTTAAACCACCTATTGGAGCATCTATAGTGGCCACTCCTTCCCCAACAGGTGCGTAAAATAGTCATTGTGTATTCTTCGTTGCTACGAAACCAGTATTAAATAGTCATTGTGTATTCTTGGTTGCTAGGAAAGCAGTACAAAAATACGTTGTGTATTTTCGTTTACAGGATAGTCCGTATAAATAGACTGCGGGCACCTTTTATTGACAATAGGAAAATAAGAAAAGTTCCTCACTGAATTATCACAAATATTAAAATTTATACTACCACTAGAAAAAGGCACACAAAGTAATGGCGATACCTTACGTATAGAGTCTTGAAAGACGTTTCTATAGAAAATAGCCGAAACGAGCGCAGCAAGTGTAAGCTTCTATTTTCTATGGAAACATCTTAATATAGCCTATCCGACTTAGACGTTCCCGCCTCACTTCTACCTGTTCTACCAAAATTACATGTAATCCGCCTCATAAAACTGTCAATCAAACTGTCAATCGTCTTGACTTGTTCAAACTTGTCGTCACAAGGGAAGGAGTCAAACCAGAATGCATGGTTTGTTGCACATGCGCAGTTGAAAATAAAATCATTTAGTGGCATAAATTGATCTATTTTGTTCATTGTAAAATGGAAAGGTGTTCTATTAAAATAAAACGCTGAGGAATTTGAATTCTCATAGTTTTTGATGGGCTACAAATGTCGGCCGACTTCTAAATACACAAAGAAAAACCAACTATAACTGTACTTGACAGGTCACTCAGCATTAACGAGGAGTGGGATTCTCCAAATTGTGTCGTTTATACAAACCGTGGATTTTTTTTTGTGCATTTTGGTTATTATTGTTATTTACAATTTTCTTTCATAAATGTGGTACCAGGAGTGGTTTTGTTATATACTCTTGATGCCAAAGAAATTGGTATTGTATATTTCGACAATTTGAAATTCTATTGACATGTTAGTAAAAGGCGGCGTAAATAGATAATTTTAAGTTTTGTAACCCTATCAATACCAGGTGTGTAGAGAACCAATTGTTTTGAAAATACCTACACCATGAATACTACAACTAAACACAACTAATATTCTGTCAAATTAAATCGTTGTCTACCTGCGAAAATACAAACTTATTACAGCGGGCATGCTGTATTTATTGTGAGAAAAAAGTATAATATATAGCATATTATCTTTACAAAAGTATATTCATTATGCAATTCGCAAACACAGGGAACTTATCAATGACCTTAATTGACTGTCATCAATCTTATAATCACGGAATTGAAACTTTTAAGAACCATATTGCAAATACTACAAATAATGTAGAATAATAATTATTTATTACGTATCTCACTTTTTGACATGCCACGTAATCAAAGCATACGTGTACCGTCCATTATGTAGTAAAATATGCTTACAATAAAAGCAACGTTCAATAAATTCATATTTTCGTAAGCAACGTTATTAATAACCATGCACCAAATTACTTTTTTCACGCGGTCTGACGTCACCTTGATTGACGTATTCAATCGGAACACCTCTGATAATTCACGAATCATCTCTCGAATGTATGTAGGTAGTCTTATCACCTCGGCCATTTCCCTGAATGGGACTGCTTTTGTGACAGACGTCAAAACAAAGATGGCAGCTCTGATGACAGCTCACTACAGTACGATGCCAGAACAACTTCAAGTTGTGGTGACTTCAAATTTGAATCGCCCAATTTTAATTTACGCAACGCTTCAGACACGCAGCTGTCAAACGACGACATTGTTTATGTTTTGAGCAAACTACATGTTAGACAAATTCTTCTGCCGGTCATTGCACAAGATACATCTGAGGGATGATTATCCCGAGGACGGAATTACCAGAGGAGTTCCGATTGTGACGTATGCAGTTCAGCTGTAAGGAAGAACTTTCTGAGTTCAGATAAACTGAAGAAGCAGAGGTTGGGTTCCAATGGAGTTGCCTGTTAAAACATAAATGAAGTTTTCTGTGGCTTATGGAAAAAACGGTGAATATCTAATGATGTTGACTGGATTTGTCAGAATAATGAAAGAGCGAATGTTCATAGTTTTTATACTTATACATGTCAACATCAGATACAAGAAAAAGTGAAGAACAGCAATAAATCTGACATTATCAGTAACAAAAAATGTATTATTGCAAAACGGTCAGGAAAATCTCGGAAAAAATCGGAAATTCGGAATTTGATTTATAATCTGTGAATCATTCAACTGTTGTTTTAATTCTCTTTATGTTGAATTGTTTGCCTAGTCGTTCTACTAGTAAATGCTTCTCATCTTAGCCCATTTTGGGCATGTTTTTGATAGTCTGTTAAAGTTGGTTCAGTTGGTAAGTAAGATTTTCTTACAACGTATTTTCATCAGTCGAAACTGTTGCGACTTTAGGCCCAGCAACCACACTGCCGTACTAACGTTAGCCCTCACTCAAGCACCAACAACGCAGGCCCGACGACGCTGGCACCGACGACAACAGCTACTCCTACGCTTGCACCTCGTACCCCCAACATACCGCACAACAATCCAGGTAAAACTATTTTTTTTCTATATCATACGAGACTGAAATTCCTTATTTCGATTTCCAAACAAAGAAAGACGCGATATTCGCAATCTCCCTTGTCGATATGTATTTCACTCTACTGTAGCTTACAATAGAGATCTGTACAATAATGACAAGAAAAATATTGATTCAGAAAATCAAAAACGACGCAAAAGTATGTATTGTGCCAGTAAGAGAAATATGGCAACAATAAAAAGAAACACAAGATTCCTGGTACCTGATAGACGTGTCTATGAAATAATTAGCAAATGCTTCTTGAAGCACATTTCTCACCTTAGAAACGGTCGTGCTTCCTTTGCCTCCATTACCTCCTAAACAAAAAACACATTGCTTTGCAATACATGTCCCTTTAAGCCCATCGCTGTTATTTTAAAGGATAACTCAACACCAATACTAAACAAAAAACACATTGCTTTGCAATACATGTCCCTTGAAGCCCATCGCTGTTATTTTAAAGGATAACTCAACACCAATACCGTGATAAAAATACGTAGATGTGACAATTATCGTTTTTTAGCAATCCTCAAACAATCGTTCCTATCAGGATTTTCGTAATAAGATATAACGGATCTAGGCAGAGAAGTTCACTGGATCGATTACGATAAAACGGTCATAGAGCACAAGGATTGTAAAACAAAGATATAGAAAAAGCCACGATAAAAGTTAAAGTTTTATTATATTCCCTTATGAAAAACTATTGACAGTTCTCTGGAACTGTCCACACGCTTTTACAAACACTTTAAGAGGAACAATTTTTAAAGGTAAATAAGAAAAAGGTCCTATCAAAATAACCACGTATATTTAAATCTAATCTACCTTTAGACCAAGGCACACATGGTGAATGTAAATGTGACAAAAACACAGCATCGAGACATAACACACAAAAAGAAAAACAAGCAATTGCCCCCTTAGAACGACGTTCGTTACTAATGTAGTTAACTGTAAAATATAATTGTATGACCGTTCGAATACATGAATACATGCTTGTATTCTGCTATATTTCGATTGTTCGAAAGTTCGTTAACATTCATACTAAAAATGAGTGAACAGCACCATATATTGTAAAAATACTGACCGTTATTTGAAACTGTACACACCCTTTTACAAACACTTTAAGAGGAAATAGTTACTGTGTTCGAGTGAGTTACCTGAATGCAAACTACTAAATAGGTAAATAAGAAAAAGGTCCAATCAAAGTAACCACATATATTTAAATCTAAACTTCCTCTAGACCAAGACAAACTAGGTTAATGTATATGTGATAAAAGACACAGAGACGAGGCATAACACACAAAAAGAAAAAACAGCAGTGACCGCCTTGGAACGGTCAGTCTGCAAATGGACAGACTGGGGTGCTTTAACCTGGTTTGAGGAGCCCTCCAACCTCGCACCTGAAGTTTTTTTTCTATCAAACAAACAAACAGTGTTAATAAAAATATCCCGTCAAAGTGAGACAACTAATGTCATTATTATCTTCAGTTTTATGCGCTGTTTGTGACGGAGAGCCCAAATACTGCGAGATGTTGTACGTGCCCTTGACATGTAACCCGCCAAACAACTACTGCATCAATCACGTTGAGAACCACAAAGACGGGTCACGCACAATCAATAGAACGTTAGTCATTTATCTCCCCTTGTGCATTTTATAGATTGTTTCCGTGTGATGTCATAGGCACTGATAAGACAGTTTAAGGAAGACATCTTGGAAGGCAGAAGCTAATGCAGGCCGAAGTCTGGAAATATGTGCTGTATTAAACTCACCACTATGTTTGTATTTGTTCAGTCTATTTTACTGAATTTGATATCAAATTAAACAGCTTTTATGAAGTATTTTAAATATCTATAATACAACCAAAAAAGATACACTGTTTATTTTGTTTAAGGATGAGCCAATTAATTTATTTATTTCTATGTAATAATTCTTTGTGCATTTCTCAATTTTAAAAATATTGTATTCTAAAAAAAAGATTAATACCTAGAGCTTTCCAATGGTGTATAGCTTTCACAAGTTACCACCTTGATAAGCCATTGTTATCTGAACAGATCTTGTACAATGATGTTTATTGGTGTCCTACACCTGTCGGAAAAGTCTAACATGGCGCCACAATCGTCATTACAAATAAATATTTCTTATCTGAGCCACACTGCACAAGAAGCTATTTTTAAACCAAGAAAACCACTTGTTTTAGTTCATCCAGGTCATCTAGTGGTTCTACCCATACGTAAGTCTGGGGTCTTCCTCCACCAATAATAAGCTGGACGACGCCAATATGACCATAACTGTGTCAGTGCGATGTAACAAAAAGACAAACCAAACAAACAATAAGATGTACGGCGTCTTTTCTTTTAACAGGTGTGGAAATTTCGAGACGTGTTACCGGGACTGATACGAAGGCTCCTCCGATAAAGAATTCTGCCAGAATTTCCGTGAAAGTTCCGTCTTCACTCATAACTTTGAGTGCACCTACTGTTGTCTTCAGGACGACTGCAATGCTTCACTAAAACCCTCAGACAATACACTGTACAGAGAAGTGTAAGCTCGGCGTATTTCCCCATCCCCACTACCACCACCCAAACCCACCCCCGCCTACAGAGTATTTAGGTTTTTTGTGTGGCTTTGTACAATAATCGATTAAAAAAAACTGGAAAGAAAATAAAAAATATAACTGGGAACAAAGAATCAGTGTCGAATACATGTGAGATTATACTTTGCCTATCTGTTTTCCCTGAACTTCTTCTTCTTCATCTTGTTCTTTGTTGTTGGTGGTGTTGTTTTGTTTGTTTTTATTTGTTTTTATGTGTTTTTTGTGATCAAGTTTTTTTTAAAGAAAGATCATCGCATAAATAAATATAAATGAAAGATGCAAATGTCATTATATAATGCACCAATAAATGATCTACGAATTCATAACACTATCAGAGCACGGAAGAAAACAGCGGACAAACCGACGTGTGACGTCACCATCATTGCGCGATAGTGGCTTTCGTACACGCGGTAAAATAGTTCGATCGGACCTGGTTCTCGATCTGTATCTTTCTATTTATATCTACAATATTAAAAAGATTTGTGAAGGAACAGTTCATCTGAAAACAATATGTACCAAAGAGTGTCATCGCCTCCTCAAGGAAGGTTTTGGCCAAAATAAACATGTTTGACACTCAAATCAGCCATGTTGAGCAATGAGTAAAATCGAGTTTGGGTTGAATGTCCATGAACTCAGACCTAATAGGAATATAAGAAAAGGGTCTTATAAGAATTATGTTTTTGTTACATCGCACCGACACAATTATGGACATATTAACCGCAGAATAGCTGGAAAACCTCCCCACATGAAAGTGTTCGCCCTGACCGGGACTCAAACCAACGCAGTGAGGGGCTGAGGAGTTACAAGTCAACGACATTAACCGCTGAGCCTCTGGCGCCCCCCTTTAAGAACAATCACAGGTATTAAAAAATGAACTACAACTAAGACATAAACAGTAAATGTAAAAGTGTAAAGACACTGAGACCAAAAATAAAACACAAAAAGAAGGCATACATGGTAAATGTAAAAGACATTACACACAAAAAGAAGGCATAAAGTCTAAAAGTAAAAGACATTACACACAAAAAGATGGCAGACTTGGTAAATGTAAAAGTGTAAAAACACAGAGACCAGAAATTACACGCAAAAAGAAGGCATACATTGTAAATGTGAAGGACATTACACACAAAAAGAAGGCATACAAAGTAAATGTGAAAGACATTGCACACAAAAAGAAGGCATAAATGCTAAATGTAAAAGATATTACACACAAAAGGAAGGCATACATGGTAAATGTAAAAGTGTAAAAACACAGAGACCATAAATTACACACAAAGGAAGGCATACATTGTTAATGTAAAAGAAATAACACACAAAAAAGGCAAACATGGTAAATGTAAAAGACATTACACACAAAAGGAGGGCATACATTGTAACTGTAAAAGACATTACACACAAAAAGAAGGCATACATAGTAAATGTAAAAGAAATTACACACAAAAAGAAGGCATACATGGTAAATGTAAAAGAAATTACACACAAAAAGAAGGCATACATAGTAAATGTAAAAGACATTACATACAAAAAAGGCATAAAGTGTAAATGTAAAAGACATTACACACAAAAAGAAGGCATACATAGTAAATGTAAAAGACATTACATACAAAAAAGGCATAAAGTGTAAATGTAAAAGACATTACACACAAAAAGAAGGCATACATGGTAAATGTAAAAGAAATTACACACAAAAAGAAGGCATACATGGTAACTGTAAAAGAAATTACACACAAAAAGAAGGCATACATAGTAAATGTAAAAGACATTACATACAAAAAAGGCATAAAGTGTAAATGTAAAAGACATTACACACAAAAAGAAGGCATACATGGTAAATGTAAAAGACATTACACACAAAAAGAAGGTATACATGGTAAATGTAAAAGACATTGCACACAAAAAGAAGGCATAAATGCTAAATGTAAAAGATATTACACACAAAAGGAAGGCATACATGGTAAATGTAAAAGTGTAAAAACACAGAGACCATAAATTACACACAAAGGAAGGCATACATTGTTAATGTAAAAGAAATAACACACAAAAAAGGCAAACATGGTAAATGTAAAAGACATTACACACAAAAGGAGGGCATACATTGTAACTGTAAAAGACATTACACACAAAAAGAAGGCATACATAGTAAATGTAAAAGAAATTACACACAAAAAGAAGGCATACATGGTAAATGTAAAAGAAATTACACACAAAAAGAAGGCATACATAGTAAATGTAAAAGACATTACATACAAAAAAGGCATAAAGTGTAAATGTAAAAGACATTACACACAAAAAGAAGGCATACATGGTAAATGTAAAAGAAATTACACACAAAAAGAAGGCATACATGGTAACTGTAAAAGAAATTACACACAAAAAGAAGGCATACATAGTAAATGTAAAAGACATTACATACAAAAAAGGCATAAAGTGTAAATGTAAAAGACATTACACACAAAAAGAAGGCATACATGGTAAATGTAAAAGACATTACACACAAAAAGAAGGTATACATGGTAAATGTAAAAGACATTGCACACAAAAAGAAGGCATAAAGTTCAAATGTAAAAGACATTACACACAAAAAGAGGGCATACATGGTAACTGTAAAAGACATTACACACAAAAAGAAGGCATAAAATGTAAATGTAAAAGACAATACACACAAAAAGAGGGCATACATAGTAAATGTAAAAGACATTACACACAAAAAGAGGGCATACATGGTAACTGTAGAAGACATTACACACAAAAAGAAGCCATACATGGTAAATGTAAAACACATTACACAGACAAATAAGGCATATATGTTAAATGTAAAATACATTACACACCAAAAGAAGGCATAATGGTAAATGTAAAAGACATTACACGCCAAAAGAAGGCATACATGGTAAATGTAAAAGACATTACACCCAAAAAGAAGGCATACATGGTAAATGTAAAAGACATAACACCCAAAAAGAAGGCATACATGGTAAATGTAAAAGACATTACACGCAAAAGGAAGGCAGTCATGGTAAATGTAAAAGACATTACACACAAAACGAAGGCATGAATCATATGGGATATACACCATTTACCATTTTAAACAAAGAAAAAGTAAACGTACCTCTTAAGTCCGCCAAGAATCTGTATTTACCGTGCGACCGGAAATGTTTGGTTTACTGAACTACAAATTCAATTTAAATCTTAAGAGTACACACCTACCAACAGAGGTCAATCAATCAATACTTGATTTTATTTACCATCGCCCTAACTATGTTATAGGACGAGCATAAATGTACAGAAGTTTAAAATAACATATCACAGTTAATGTTTATTAATGGCGTGTGGGTTTCTATTTGCCATGCGGGTTAAGAATAATTATAATTCAAAATATAATGGTGATTGTTGCGTTATTGTGAATTGGCAATAGGCTCATAGATTAAATGTATGGGTGTTTGTGCTACCGACAGAGGTAGAGTAAAGGTACCTTTTATATTCGATAAGTATCTATTTTTAACCGAAAGTTTTGTACTGAAACAAAATGCACATGCTTCAGAACTAGCATAACCACGTCCCACAAGTTTATTTGTGTGACTGTGCAAAATCATCGAGTGCTTACACGGAAAAAAACTGACAAAGCGAGGTACAGTCCAAAATTTTGCCAGAATGATCAGATAGGCTAAACATGGGTGTTGAGAGGTAAAGCTTTCGAGGTACTAAACTTTTTACCTCGGAAGGAAAATTAAGAACAATAAGAGAAAGAAAAAATGGAAGAAATGCTGAAATTACGGACAAAAATATAAATAAGAAAAGAAACAAAGTGAAAACATGGAGGCTATAGCAATATGAAATAACTTTAAACAAGACTTAAAAAGGTAATATGGAAAATAAATTACCAACCATTAACTGCATTTCTCTTACGACCGATCTCAAACGATCTGGGACCCTATTTATTTGAATTGATGTTTCATAAACAGTTAATTACTCGGCATTTTGTAAGACAGTAACACTTTAGATTCATGTGGTCTAAAATGGACAGCTCATCCAGAGCGAAGAGTGTTTCTATCTCAAATAGACAACAACATTCATCATAAATTCTTTACACAGCCCAAGCAGGCCGCGTGGCATATACACGCTCATATTGCACATGAAGTACAGTTTTTGCATGCAATAATATAGATTGTCCGCAAGTACTTAAACCAGAGCTAACAAGAAATGAAAGAACTCGGGTAAACATTTAACAAAACAGTTGTCAGCTTACCGAATACTACACAAGATACCTTTCATAATCAATCGGAACACCTCGGATAATTCACGAATCATCTCTCGGATGTATGTATGTAGTCGGATCACCTCGGCCATTTCTCTAAATGGAACTTCTTTTGTGACAGACGTCAAAACAAGGATGACAGCTCGGATGACAGTTCACTACAGTATGCTCCCTGTAAAATTTCAATTTGTGGCTGCTTCAAATTTAAATTATCCTAGTTTAATTTACCCAGCGCAGCAAACACACAACTGTCAAACGACGCCATTATTTATATTTTGTGCGAACTACATTTTAGGCATATTCTTCCGACGTCCGGCGAACAAAACGATCGTGATTTCTTCAAGTATCAATGCACCAGATACATCAGAGGGATGATTGTCCCGAGGACGGAATGACCTTAGGAGTTCCGATTGCTTTCATGACCTGTGGCATAATAACCAAGCTTGCGAACACAAAAACAGAATCCGTATTTATTGTGAAAAATAATTGACAAAGAAACTGTACATTCATATTAAGTCTTATCCTTTTCAACTTTGACTTTGATTAGATGCAAACTAAACTGAGCTCGGTAACTCGGGCGTAAGCCATAGTGAATGTTAAATAAAGTCCACTTTTCTGCATCTAATGATGGTAGTGGTGTGGTGAAAGTGGTGTGGTGATCGTGGTGTGGTGATGATAGATGTGTGGTGATGATAGTGGTGTGATGATAGTGGTGTGATGATAGTGGTGTGATGATAGTGGTGTGA